>CABFWB010004358.1:32009-60756 GCA_902151455.1 Timema bartmani
CCCCCGGACCCCCAGAAATCAATCATTTACACTTGTTTTGTATGAGGGTGTCCCCAATACATGATTTAACAGACCATTTACAAACCCACTTCGGTGGCCGCAGGGTCTGACGCGCTATTGTCGCTGTGGACTAGACTGCCGATAACGGGGAGATCGAGGTTCGAATATAGGTCGGGTGTACTGAACGATAGTTCTTCAAAATGGTTTTCTACTCCTCTCCACGCAAATATGGGTACACTTATTTTAAATATAACCTTCCTAATTAATAAAAATATCAGCGTAGTTAGTACATAAGCGTCTACCTCGAACGGGCAGCACGCCGTTCCCTTACTGGGTAGGCAATAAACTGTGCATATATCTCAAAAAACAACTCTGTACTTAATCCACCCTCACTAACTATCTCCACACTTCCCTATCCTTGCATACTCCCTTCGCTTCAACAACATCCATACACCGAGTCATACATGCTCTTTTAGTCTTAAAACTCTTAATGTTTCTCTTTTTCACACATTCGTCTACCACATTTAGCCATGTCTTACATGGCCTGCTCCTTCCTTTTGATTCACACACTCTACCTTCATATATTTGCTTCGTAACTCGATCCATACTCATCCTCTCAACATTCCCAAACCAACGAAAGACACTTCTTTCCCATTGACCTACTGGACTCCCTTTCAAACCACACTCCTTCAGCACCCATTCATTACTGAGTCTGTCCATGCAAGTTTTACTTCTTCAGCATCCATCCATTACTGACTCTGTCCATGCGAGTTTTACTTCTTCAGCACCCATTCATTACTAAATCTGTCCATGCAAGTTTTACTTCTTCAGCATCCATCCATTACTGACTCTGTCCATGCGAGTTTTACTTCTTCAGCATCCATCCATTACTGACTCTGTCCATGCGAGTTTTACTCCTTCAGAACCCATCCATTATTTACTCTGTTCATACGAGTTTTTCCACATACATTTCTTAGATATCTCATTCCAACCGCATTCATCTTGCTCTTGTGTTTCTACAGTAGCCACATGGCTTCTTTGGTGCTGACTGACAGTTCACAGCTGACTTCTGACAGTCAACATATAGGTATATACCTAAATTTTGACTGTCAGAAGTGACAGCTGCTAAACACATGTTTTTTTTTGCAGATCATATGGTTCGGTGTAGGAATACATAATTTGGTCTAGTAGCTTTTCAAAGCCGTCAGCTGTCAGTCAGAACCAAAGAAGCCATGGGGCTACTATACTAACAAACCCAAGCTTCACATTCACTAAACAAGTTTAGTGTTAACACACATATATACTGCCAGCTTTGCTTCTTTCAATACTATGAAACATAAAGTTTTAAAACTCGTTACATAGTGTAAACGGACCTTTAGATATGTAATAGAAGGACAACATGTAGAGAACCTTTTGTTGTGATAAGGTAATACATTTGTGTCATGTAAACCCAAATAACGTTTCATTATTTATCCTAACTTAACACTGAAAGACAACATTGCTTATATCTTTGTGTGGGCTGGTTTTAGGACCTAGCCTTACTGATAATTTTTACTCATATAATGAGTAATACAGGCTTCTAAAATTGTGAGCCTTTTTTTAAATCACCCTCAACGGTGATATACAGGAATGATATTTAATTTTTGATAAGATTGACCCGTGTAAAGTCATGCAATCAGTTTTTAGAATAGAATGGTTTGACCTTGAGGTATACATTTATTCAGTTGCTTGGCAAACTATTATTACTGGGTGAAATAAAGACTGAGGGAAAAGGGTAGGGGTAAGATAGGCGTTTTAATCGACATGCTTAGTTTTTCACTTCACCTTTTCTTCTATACAAACGCCTACTATTTAAAGCTTGCAGTTAAATGACCCAGATTCACCAATATTCCACAGAAAATGTCCTATAATTTCCCGATGCTCAGAAACCCTGTCACTCTTACTAAGCTAGTGTAAATATGCGAATAGTTCAGCGGTTCGGTCACCAGAGGATGACGTCACGTTTTCTCTTCTCAAGGTCCAACCGGTTTAATTGACAGTGAGGAAAAGTTCTTCGGTCGTTTTTATTTAGGATTAGCATAAAAATGCGCAATAATACCTTTTATAAATTAATTCTTGCAAACTCAGAATTAAATTAAAAATTATTTTAAAAAACTACGTAAAAAAGTTATCATAGATAAATTGGTTTCCCACAGTTACAAGACAATTCGTATTTCCTAAGTTCCGGTCTTAACTAAATGCCCAGTGGTGCGTAGTAAGTTATATCATTATTCAATAACTAGTGCATCGAGTGATTTCCCGGCATTCCTCGAGCAAACCTGTCTGTTGGACTGGAGCAAAGGTTCTAAGCAAAAGGCCCGCGAACCATGACAAGCTCGAATATTAACGAGGTATTAATGTAACTTTTCTGGGTGTTAACTTGCAAAGTTTCGTTGGAAAAGAACTAATGCTTTTGGTCGAAATGGTTGACCAAATTTGGCCACTTTTTTCATTTTAATTTTAAACAGTATTTATTGATAAACTCAGAATATACAAAACGATAGTTTCACTGGTTGTTCTCTTTGGGTGTGAAACATGGTCTTTTAGATTACATGGCGAGAAGAAAGTTAGTGTGTTCGAAAACAAAGTGCTTGGGAAAATATTTCATCCAAAAAGGAACAAAGAAAATGGAGAGTGGGGTAGGTTACATAATGAGGAGTTATATACTCTGTACTCATCATCAGACATGGCTAGGGTTATAATATCTCGCAGGTTACGGTAGGCAGCACTCGCAACGAGAATATGATAATCTAGAGCCTTGTTCAGGATAATGACTGGCAAACCCAATGAGAAGAGACCAAAAGGAAGACCTAGAAGCCGATAGAAGAATAACATTAAAATGAAGCTGAAAGAGAGAGGGTGTAATGAGGTGGACTGGATAGAATTAAACAGGCATAGTGTGTAATGAGGTTGACTGGATGGAACTAGATAGAGATAGGGTATAATAAGGTGGACTGGATAGAATTAGATAGCGATAGGGTGTAATGAGGTGGACTGGATGGAACTAGATAGCGATAGGGTATAATGAGGTGGACTGGATGGAACTAGATAGTAATAGGATATAATAAGGTAGACTGGATAGAATTAGACAGGGATAGGTTGTAATGAAGTGGACTGGATATAACTAATCAGATATAGGATATAATAAGGTGGACTGGATGGAATTAGACAGAGATATGTTATAATAAGGTGGACTGGGATATAACTAGAGAACGATAGGGTGTAATGAGGTGGACAGGATAGAACAAGATGAGATTAGTTGGCGTTTGTTTGTATATGCGGCAGTGAAGTTTCAAATTCCTGATGCCGTGTTACCTGGTACTTTTTTTGTACTTAGATTGTGGTTTATTATTTCAAAGTTAATGAGGATCATGACACACATACATACGTCACGTTATTACAAATCTCACATCACATTCATGGGTAAAAAATATTAAAAACTATACCTTAAAACATTAGTTTCTAGTATATTCTACAAACTATTTGGAGTTGTCCTCTCTTTGAGTTTATATTTTTTCTAACTATACTTTTTTTAAAGTTTTTAAGTGGTCCTTCCCTAGAGAGCTTTTGGAATCCGAATGCACCTAGAATCTATTTGGAGTTTGATACAAGGCTATCGTTCAGCTTCTTATTCGACAATGTCAGAGGAGAGTGGAATAAAAAGAGAGAGGGGTGGATTTATTCCAGGGAGGGAAAACTATTTTCAGTGGGCAAACACCCCCCTCCCGACGCTCTATCCAATCTCAACCTAGCTTGTACCCTCTGTATTTGTTTTAACCGTAGCTCCCCCACAATGCAACCTGGTAATCACTAACGTAACCGAGGATGTTAACTGCGCAGTTAAATGCCTCTGATAGGATCTTGTCTGCCCCCAAGGCTGAGGTGTCAGGGTCCCCGTCCCTCTTACCAAATAACTTGTACAAAGAGACACTTTCCCCCCTTACCAAATAACTTGTACAAAGAGACACTAATCCCCCCTTCCCAAATAACTTGTACAAAGAGACACTATCCCCCCTTACCAAATAACTTGTACAAAGAGACACTATGCGCCACCTCCCTCACCCCCCCCTCAATGTATCTGTTAGCAGGCCAAGACAACAGCAGTCAACAACCCCGGCACTTGGACAAACTTGCGTCATTTATAAAGAAACGGCCTCAATTATCCGCCAAAACTAAGCGGGGGGCCATTGGTCCGTGAAATATAGGTCGATAACTTTTTGTTCTGGGGGGGGGGGGATGTTCTTACATAACACTTTTACCGCCAAAACACGCCAATGTTTGTAGGAACTTGGATCCTTTCCTAGCGCTATTCTCAAAATAGACTGGACTGCCGAACACAGGGATATCAGGGTTATATCCCAGTTGGGTGTACTGAGGGTAGTTTTTCCTTTAAATAGTTTTCACTCTCCCTCCACGCAAATGCTGGTGCACTTAAACTAAATTCAACCTTTCTAATCCCTAACACATTATTGTATTCATTAGTACACAGACGGATAAACCGGACGGGTAGTAAGAGACGGTGCTAAAATAAAGATACACTAGTGGGTTGGAGATGAATAAGGTGGAAATTAGAGAAAATGTGCACACATTTCATGTAATTAGGTTAAAATACATATTTTAGTTGTGAGTTTGTAGATTAAATTTAAATATTTTTTATTTTGATTAAAGGTCGAGTTATCAACTCCTTGGTTCCTACAGTAGTGAGAGAAGGTATCTAGCCGGGCCATGAACTACGGTCTTATCAATTCCTTGGTTCCTACAGTAGTGAGAGAAGGTATCTAGCCGGGCCATGAACTACGGTTTTATCAACTCCTTGGTTCCTACAGTAGTGAGAGAAGGTATCTGGCCGGGCCATGAACTACGGTTTTATCAACTCCTTGGTTCCTACAGTAGTGAGAGAAGGTGTCTAGCCGGGCCATGAATTACGGTCTTATCAACTCCTTGGTTCCTACAGAAGTAGTGAGGGAAGGTATCTAGCCGGGCCATGAATTACGGTCTTATCAACTCCTTGGTTCCTACAGTAGTGAGGGAAGGTGTCTAGCCGGGCCATGAACCATGGTCTGTGCCCTGTAGCCAGTGTGTAAGCTGTCCGGGAGGTGACTGGTCAGTTTTAACGTACCAAGGTCCGGAGATACGCGTCGTTTCAGGAGGAATCGAACCGGGAAACTTACAACGAGAGTTAACAGCTTTGTCACTTTCCCACGAAAACCAATGGCCCTCGCTACAGAACACGAGGCCTGGGACAGTTTTGATATTTCATTCGAGGTATTTAACGAGCACATTATGAATCGACTGATTGTACCACACAAGAGAATTTCTACGAGCGAGAGCGAAAGGACCTACACATTTTTGCCGGGAAAGGTATTTTAACATACCTTCCAGGGTTCTCTTACCTACCAAAATCGACATGGGGGACCGACGGATTTACTTCCCTCCCCGAAGGAAGTTGTGTTACGGATTTTTATCGCTCAAGAAAAAGCCATTGACCCCGACTGGGTTTGAACCCACGAACATCGAGGCGAGCATTTTACCCCAAGACCACCGAGAACGCCGTCTAGAATATTGGTTAGGCCTACTTAGTTTTTTATCACCGCGTCTTAGTACCCATTCTATTTATAGGCCTGTGTACTAATAATTACAATAGTATGTTAGGGATTAGGACGGTTTTAATTCAGAGGAAGTGCACCCGACCGTGATTTGAACCCACGTATCCCCGCCATCGGCAGTCCAGTCTATTGTGAGAGTGACGCCTTCAGGGTTGCCACTATTTTCGTGTGTTTTCTCTGTTACCCAGATGTGTGGCAGCCCTGTGCCTTGGACAATTCTACCACGAAATCTGGTTTCATTCTGATTATCCCAGATAGTCGAGAGTTCATTCTGATTATCCCGGATAGTTGAGAGTTTATTCTGATTATCCCGGATAGTTGAGAGTTTATTCTAATTATCGCGGATAGTCGAGAGTTTAGTCTAACTATCCCAGATAGCCGAGAGTTTATTCTAACTATCCCGGATATTCGAGAGTTTATTCTAACTATCCCGGATAGTCGAGAGTTTATTCTAATTGTTCCGGACAGTCGCGAGTTGAAGAGAACGTCCCAAGGCAGTCTCCTCACACTTCTATGAAAAGGGTCTTGTTTAATCTCTGCTCTTATCACGAATAATCTCACAGCGACACATGCAATACAGAGATAGCAGGTACTTTAATCGAACCTAGGTATTTACTTTCCAACCTAGGTGTATTGTTTACAATCTTGACTCATGGAAACCAAGGTTTTGTAGGCCCGCCCGCGCAGTACACAGTTCAAGAAGGGGTTGACGTGAATTCCGTCCCGAAGGCTTTATGAGCCCAAGCCACTGTATAAATTCCATCCCATCATTATCAAAGGTGATGTAAATTCGGCCCGTATTAAATTTAGTTTTAAAAAACATTTTAATTTTGTTTTAACCTAGCTCCGTATGTCTAAAAGTGTAATGACATCGTAGGTAAAGAGTATTCCGATATTGATGAGACTTGTTTTCCCAATATGCTGAGGCGATGACATTTGAGCTGAATTTTCATCGTCCACGAACCGCACAATAAATTCTTATGAATAATTTCCCTCGAAATTGAATAGGTTCGTACATGCACCCCACCCCAATGTTTACATATTTGTGTAAATGTTGAAAGACATACAAAGTAACCCGCCAAAGAAATTGAAGGAAACAGTGGAAAAAGGCAAGCTGATAAAATGACAGTGTAAATGGTAGAGAAATATCTCTCCGAACAACTCTGCTCTAGACGCGACGCACCTGTGATGTTAAGTCCCGCGAAGGCCTGAAATTCAGCGACGGCCTTCTTCATGGTGTCTTCAGACATGATGGTTCCCCTGTTCCTGACGGTGGGAGGCAGGTATCCGAACTGCGACAGGTATATCTGCAACCACAAAAATAGACCATAGGGTTAGTTCCAGCTGGCTACTGACTCAGGGCAGGGAATATGGACAATGTATCTGAAGACTCGGCTCAGGCTCAAAACATCGCTACAGATGAACAACTTCATGGATTGTATATACCTCCAAACCCAAATATATCAAGGAAAGTCAGAGCGCGTAGGCTGAGGTGGGGTGATCATGTGGCGCGTATGGATGATGCCAGGTCTGTAAACAAAATCTTAGTAGGGAAAACTGAAGAAACACTCTCTCTTGTTAGATCGAGACGTTGATGGGAGGATAATGGGAGAGGGTATTTAAAAGGGGTTGGATGTCAGTTTAGAGATTGTATGGAGTTGTCTCAGGATAGGGTTGAACGGAGAGCTTACGTTCTGGTGGCCTTTAACTTTCCAGTTCCTTAAGACCAGAGAGTTAATTGTGTCAGGATAGGGTTGAATGGAGAGCTTATATTCTGGCGCTCATGAACTGAATTCAGGTAACATAAAGTTGAATGCCCCTCTTACTCAAAGATATACATTCTCACACTACAGTATTTCTTAGGAGCATGGCAGCTCACCTCTCACTCTTCAGAACCACAAAAACAATATTTATATTATCTCTAAACTTGTTTTGTGACTCTGCTGAAATTTTTTGTTTTTTGTTTGTTTGGGGAGTATGATTTTTCAATACTGCAACATGCCTTGTCTTTAAAATGAACTAATTTTACATTTTCATGCAAATAAGTTAATCTACATCTGTTGACAAAATATAGCTTCACAGATATCCACAGATACTACGGGACGTCATCAGAAAAAACTAAACTGGAGTTATAACTTTAAGACTTGAGATATCTCGAGTGAATTATTTGTTTTCATCTCTTTAAAAATGAACGGCTACACGGACACAGCCGCAGCACCATGCTATCACACACGAGGGGTTGATATGAGATGTGTGTTCAGGCTGCGAGCCCTGGACTGCACGCAGTGAGACCCGGATATGCCAATCTTAATTTTTGGATGGTTCAGACCATTGGCGTGGCGTGGTGTCCTTTCAGGGTATGCAGAACTTGTTTCAACTTTACCTGTGAATTGTTATCATTCCTCTTCATATCACACTTTTGGCCAGGTATGAGTGAAAATAAAGTTTCCGTGGTAGATATTGTTGGCAGAATGGAACCTATGTATGATTGGTCAAATGGAGTAGAACATATCACAGACACAGGCCACGTCAGTGGTTCAAACGTATGGTCAGACCACCAATTATTGGCACATAACTAACAGTTGTTAAAATTAATTTGTCAATAAGTCAAGGAGGGGATTCTGAAGAAGTCCATTTTGCCATCTGTAAATCTAAATCCAGTACATGTTGGGTATTCACACTTCTTGCAAGAGTGTAGATATATTCTGATTCCAGTGTACTAAAAAGCATGCGTTCAGTTAAACCTCACACCGTGTGATCTAAATATGTCACGTGTGTTCCACACTTGCGGAGCTTGATCATAGTGTACACTCCTTCATTTTCTGCAAGGCGGGTTGCTGAATTCCAGGGATGAATGTTAGCTCTGAACATGGAATGCACCCATTTGTTCTCTGCAAGGCGGGATGCTGAATTCCAGGGATGAATGCTAGCTCTGAACATGGAATACACCCCTTCATTCTCTGCAAGGCGGGTTGCTGAATTCCAGGGATGAATGCTAGCTCTGAGAATGGAATACACCCATTTGTTCTCTGCAAGTCGCGTTAATGAACATCAGTGATGAGCCATACATGTGAACCCGCCCTTGGAATTCCCTCTTGTTTCCTTGTTTGTTGTGAATCAACCTTGACAGCTCGTAGTTTGTTAATTACTTTATCTAATCATTGAGTGCGATAAGATTTGGGTCGGCCCACATTCCTATCCAGGTTCAAGTCAACACAGTCGGGACAGATTTACCTTGGTACAGGACTAGCAACTCGTGGTCCCAACTCTTACTAGAGGGCTCTGCCCTAACGGCCCCCTCCTGAACGGGTTACGCGTTAATTAACAAGTGCGCACACCCATTCATGATTCGTGAGCGCAGCTGTGAAGTTTATCAAAGCTCACAATATGAAATAGGTAATGTTTATATTGTATCTTTGGCGCCAGTCACGTCTCTAAGCTCCCAAAACGAACCAGATAAATCTGAGAGAGCGAGAGATGCTAGAACAGCTCAGTCCCTCTCACTCATTGGGAAGCGAATCATCTCGACACTCTTACAATGAGATGACGTAGTTTGGTTTAGCTATTTCCGGGTTTGTCCCTCAGGGTGTTTACTTGACTCATCGGATTCTTAAAACTCTACGATAACATCGCGTGAACAGATTTGTACTGGACTAGAGCTGAACCCTGGACCTTTTACTTAATGCACCATTACCATACCAACGGGACTACCCAGGTTCTTATCGATATTGTAGCATCCTAGCAAGAGTCCAAGCTCATGGTATTAAGTATGCAATCAATATACAAGACAAACTCCTCAACTTTCCTTGCAAGACTTTACATACATGAATTACAAGATAATAATGCTAGAATATTCACTGCTATGGATTAAAACTTCAATGTGTGCCCTCAGCTGGCCGAATAGGTGTACCAGCTCATTCATACAGCCTTTAATAATCTAAGATTCATGGTTTGAACCTCCATCCAGATCAATCAATATATCCTAAAAAAAAACTATCAGAAGATGTCAGAGTCAGCCTAATTGGTATTGCTTTTAAGGAACCCGATTCAGTGGTCATACGGTTCAAGGCGTCACTCTCGTGTTAGACTGGCCTGCTGATGGCGGGGAGATTGGAGTTTGAATCCCGTTCGGGTCTACTGAGAGTGGCTTTTCCTAAATGTTTTTCCACACTCCTTCCACAGAAATTATGGTAGATTACCTCTAAAAATGCTTCCTTCCTAATCCTGCCCCATTAGATTAATGATTATATATACGTATAACCTTAACAGGTAGTAAGACTTGGAGATGATAGTAATAATAATTTGAAGGTATTTATAATATCTACCAAAAGTGGCCGATGAAGATCGCATGACATGACGTATTAAGAAAGTAGTTCTTGTAACGTTTTGAACTTTAGTCTACTGTCCTTACTATCGCGTCCCATCATCTGGGCAGAGGCGTGTCGTGGAATGTTGCCAGGGTAGGTAGAGTTACTGTAAGCTGTACCTTTGGTTTGTTCTCTCTAATGACTCTGTGGAACCCTCATTGGCCAGGTATCAACAAAAAAAAGTATTCCCCCATGTGGAGTGTGGAGAGCAACGTATATGTTTTATTGATGAAAAAAGGACCAAGTCGGAGGGAACATATCACAAGCACAATCATGAAAATCACGAAAAAAAATTGATAGATGATCATAAACAAGGAAATAAGATGAAGTTCCAGGACATAAAAACGGAATCTGCTGATAGGACAGTCTGGAGGACTCAATTTGGACAAGGTAGCGGACCTGTCCAAAGACAGAACACCTAATAAAAGAAAGTTGCTCTATATCCGAGATAGCCGACTGTCTTGTGCCTCCTGTAGTGTGCCTTGCGGTCACCCTGAAGACGGAAATTCGAGGTGTTTGTTGTGGAAATGTCCCGAATGAAAACAACAACCGCTTACGTCACCGTGATAAGGAATGTCCGAGGCGGTAAGAGTCTTCCTTTGGATCCTTGAAACACATTCTACCTTATCAGGAGCGGCTCTTCCCGTCGTGATCCACCATTTCCTTTCCTGACTCTCGCACTGGGTGAATGATGTTAGAGGAGTACCTACACCAATCACGGGCCATCCAAATGTTTGCCTCTTGTCAGCAGCCAGGGGTATACTGACAGGTCCCAAGCGGCCCTTAAATTACATTCAGAAATATCACTGGATCTATGTTTTAGTGTAAGCTCAAGTGCTGAGGGGAAGTATTTATATTGTTATCAGTTGTAGATATAATCCCGAGACCATTTCACCTATATTATTGATTATTACGTTACCATTCAGTTCACTTAAAGCATCAGTTTCTACTTTCTTCTGACATAAGCAAAATTGCTTCTAAATACAAGCACACATACATGCATACCTAATCACACCGTTCCCTTGCGGGGTAGGCAATAAACGGTGAATATAGCTCAAAAAACGACTCCGTACTTAATCCATCCTCACTAACTTTCTCCACACTTCCCTATCCTTGTATACACCCTTCAACATCCATACACCGAGTCATGCATGCTCTTTTATTCTTAAAACTCATGTTTCTCTTTCTAATACATTCTTCTAAAACATTTAGCCAAGTCTTAGATGGCTTGCTCCTTCCTTTTGATCTATACACTCTACCTTCATATATTTGCTTCGTCACTCGATCCCTCCACACTCATCCTCTCAACATACCCAAACCAACGTAAGACGTTTCTTTCACATTTACACATTGGATTCTCTTTCAAACAGCACTCCTTCAGCACACATTCATTACTGATTCTGTTCAAATTGTTATATACAATAAATGGGAATTTATTTTTGAAATAGATCGTAAGTTTGTAAAATGATCCTTCACCCGCTTTTTGTGTAGATTACCAAGCTAGTAGTAGTCAGTATTCACTAAACAAATTAATGCTCTTTGTTTGGCTTAAGAAATGGTTTCAAAACAACAAGACACAACCGACGAGGCGGTTTCACATTTAATGTCATTGCCATCGTATAGCGTCACAAATGATGTCTTATGAGGCACCTTCGGACTTGCTCACTGAAATTTTTGATTAAAATTCAATAATCTTTTTAAAATTTAGAATTGAATGGCTAGCTTTATTTTAGTTTAAATTAGTTGCGGTTGTGGCAACCCAAATAAACAGGCCCAATGGAATAGCTCGTACTATTCCAGCGGCCCAGTTCCCCCCATGTCAGCAGCCTGTATCAAGGCCAATTAACCGGGATATTACATATACGATTAACCGGGAGATTAAGTATATCCTATCTACGCTAGTAGAGGTGAGAAGGGACAGAGAGCAGGAGGTTCTTTATTGCAAACATTTGCTGAAAGCCGCTAATGTCAACCCGTTCTGAAATAATTATTTTTTTAGTAATACTATACTTTTGAT
Organism: Timema bartmani; assembly: GCA_902151455.1. Lineage (NCBI taxonomy): Eukaryota > Metazoa > Arthropoda > Insecta > Phasmatodea > Timematidae > Timema > Timema bartmani. Next base: position 44,039 of record CABFWB010004358.1, read on the forward strand.
AAAAAGTGTTATCAAATTCTTCTAATAACACTTCCCTAAGGAGTATTGTACAATTGGTTCATTCGTAACTAATTGAAAGAACAAGATGTATTAATAAAACTATTCGGGTTTTTGGTTTCTCGGTTGTGGCAACAAGAAATATTATAGTACATTAAATAATAAATTAAAAATTATTAAATTAACACTTACAACTCCTCCTGGCCAAAGAAATAAATGTGTTTTTATAACTTAGTGATAAAGCCATACAGCATATTAGTTTCAGAATAAAGGTTTTTATTTTATAAACAGCGCATGAACAATACCGAAGACGTTTTGTATGACGTCATCAACCACCTTTGTTTCTGCTGGTTCGCCGTCTTAATTTATAAAGAAGGCACGATTTTAGAAGCTCTGGTTTTAAAAGTTTTTTTTTAAGTGAGCCACAGACGCGTTTAGTGATTACGAGCTGCAGAACTTAGATCAGCAGGCTGCCGTGGTTGTGTAGTGATATAAATAATAGCTACGATGACTACTCGATGTGAATCAAGTGAGCTGTACGATTGTCTGACGGGCCTCTAATAGGTCCTCACTTCATATTACTCAGCACTGTTGGAACTGACTAGAACAGGTAGTTTCCTTCCAAGAACCAGACTCACTCATCAATGGATCGATGTGTGAATGGAGGTGTAAATGAGTAACCACCGTGTAAGAAACAAAGCCAGAGAGCAACAGCGTGCTATCTCCACTACAGAGCCACCTTGGTTATATTGGTGGAATAATCGTAGCTGGAGGGTTATTATTGGACTTAGGGCCTTGTTTCCTATCAGAATACTATTGGATGGTAGTGTTATTAGGTTAAAAGGCCTTCCAGAACGTTAATAGAAAGTCCGTTCTGGAAGGTCTTTTATCCTTTCAAAATACTACTGTACATTAGGAGTTTGGTACGAAACAAGGCCTTCCAGAACGGGCCTCCTACCAATCAGGTTATAGCTCATTAGCTCAACTTGGAAACACACAAGGTGACCTGGTGGTATAGGGGTAAGGTGTCAGACTTGTGTGCTGAGGGTCCGGGGTTCAATCCTCGGTCCCGGCAGAGATTTATTTGATTGCCAAACCCTTCCTTCATCTCTGACAAGATGTGTATTAATCACCACTTGTGAATGGGAGGAATGTCAGGCCTCCACCGTGGTTCGGATTCCACGTTAAACTGTAGGTCCTCCATTTCATCTCACAATCACCACAATCACCCTACCATTGCACATTAGCGTAAGTGCGTATAACCCGAACGGGTAGTAAGACGCGGTGCTAATAGTAATAATAGAAACACACACAACACGTGACATGTTTTGTCCAGGGCTATATAGTATACTATATAGCCCTGTGTTTTGGCACTCTACCTTTAAAAAAAAATCAATTAGACTGACTTCCACTGTTTAAATTATGAGAAAACTCCTCTTGATATGAATTTTCTGAAAGCGCTCATAGAATTCCAACCAGTTCTGAGTAGCTCAAGTACTCGAAAGTGAAACTCAGAGAATGGTGGTGTTGTGTCCTTGTTGCATGCTGGTACCTGTGACTCAGTCAAGTTGACCTCGAGGCCCCCCTTGCTAAGGTCCCACTGACTCACACACAAGTAGCTCAGTGGCATCTTGGCTTCCTGTTCCAAGCCGAGAGGACTCTGGTTCTTGCCCAGCCGGACAACAAATTAACGTTGTGTTAGTTACAGGAACAGTACTGATCCCATGTTAGCGGCGTTGCCTGCTAGGTGAATTCTAAACTATCTTGTGAAGCGGGTTGCATCTTATCTCGACGCACCTAAGCACTCTAAGCACAGTCACACTTAGACACTAATGTAAGAAATAGAAAGACAGGAATTAAAATGAGCGGTTCATTCTCCAAAGCCTCTTGTTTATTTACTGATAACACTTCCCCTCTTCCGCTGATTAGTTTACACACTCACTATATTTGTGCCTGGACAGCATTGACTAGCATTCCAAAATAACCTCATTTTTGTTTCCTATTCTAGATATACATGAAATGCTTCCACGGGAATTTTAATTTAGGCTACATCCTGGTAGGAATATTCCCACAGGACATTTCCGTGAATAAATCAAATTAGCATGAGTTGTTGACAATTGAAAATATACGTTTATAAAAAAACTTCAAGATCAATAAATAATGTTGTGAAAATGTGGGATTAGTTTTAGGTTTATTTAAGCATGTTTGGTTTTTGTTTCAATGTTAAGGTTAAGGCCCACCAAATAAAACATAAATCCATTAACATACGAAATCCTAATTAGCCGTTACGTCACAGGTGCGCAACGTCCTTAATGAGCAACACCACCTCATAAATACGAAGCATTATCTATAGAAATTATCGTGACCTTGAAAAATTACATCAACATATGGAGGAACACACAGGATAATAAAAAAGTTACGTATAATGAAGAGCTTAGTGGTTTGTATGCATTCCCGAACATATTGATGATAATCAAGGCACGTAGGATGAGGTGGGGCTCTTATGTAACAAGCATGGTATATGAAAGGCGTGCACACAACATTTTAGTTGGGAAAACTGAAAATACAAGACCCCTTGGTAGGCTGACATGTCGATGGGAGGATATTGTTAAAATGTATTTGGATGGTGTTGTGTCAGGATAGGGTTGAATGGGGAGCTTACGTTCTGGTGCCCTTGAACCCTCCAGTTCCTTAAGACCAGAGAGTTAGTTGTGTCAGGATAAGGTTGAATGGGGAGCTTACGTTCTGGTGGCCTTGAACTCTCCAGTTACTTAAGACCAGAGAGTTAGTTGTGTCAGGTTAGGGTTGAATGGAGAGGCTTACGTTCTGGTGGCCTTGAACTGTCCAGTTACTTAAGACCAGAGAGTTAGTTGTGGAAGACAATGTACTCTTCTAAGCCCCAAATCAACAAAATGTGGTATGTTTTTTGTTATTCTATGTACAGTACTCCTGTGGCGCCTAAACTGTATGACCGATATTCTTCAAAATTGATTTGAATAGGAATATGTATAACCTTTCTCAGTAAATGATATATGAAAAAAAAAATATTGAAATTATGGGTTCTTTATCTAAAGTAACAAATACCAAATACCAAAATGGCTTTGAAGATTTTGATTGAATTTGACTAATTTGGTACAGAATAATGCTTCATAGATATTGTGCCCTAAAACTAACAAGATGGCGCCTATTTCACTAACGCTGCTCTACCTGACAACAATCCACGCTATGCCACTACCCAGACCTCCCGTAGCTGGTAGGCCGGGCGATACTGACGTATTTGTCCGCGTGTCCACCGCGAGTGAGGATGTAATTTTTATTTTGACAGAATTCAAGTCTGTTGAGCATTATGTAGTAATAGTAATAGTACTAGTAGTAGTTGGAGGATCAACCGTGAGTAACCCTGAAACAGTTCAGCTGCAGCTTGGCTCCTGTCGCATGACACACTGACACTTGACAGGCGCCAAGTGTCAAGAACCCGGCCTTGATTCACTTCTTGTGGTAATTATCTCGCGCCCTCAAAGAACAAGTATCCCTCAAGTCCACGATCTTCCCTAAGGCTCAATATGTCGTTCTGTTGAAGTTGTCCGTGAACCTTATCGAAGTTGGACTTGGGCCGTTACTGCCTCAACTGCGACGTGGATCGCTTCATTCATGAGTCAAGGATAAGTTAATCTTCTCGAAGTGTTTGTATTTTAACGCAGCCTTTGAAGGTTTTTAGTTTGATGCACAGCCGCAGACTATTGTACACTCTTTCCTTANACCTAATAGTTCACTGTTTTAAGGTGGGGTTGTAGGGTACGCGAGAAAAGCGTGTTTTTGCAGTTTTTATAGAAAAACTTTTTTTTTTTTGCCAAAATAAATCAAATAATTCTCCAATAGAAACCTAGAGTTTAATTTTCTTCGCCATTTGATATCAACAGTTGTTGAATATCTGTAATGGATGTCCTGGAATTTAAAGACAGTATTTTCCTCCTCATTTAAAAAGTTTATCCTCAAAAGCTAATAATGCTCCTTGACAGATATTCAATAAGGGATTTTGAGGGTATAAGGGGTTTGGCCCCCAAAGCCAAAGAGCGATCTGGGGATCTTTTACCAGCAAATGTTTTAAAATTGAATACTCCTAGAAGTCATTCATAGTGGTCCTCTCCATAGCAAATTTTTAAAATTTGGATCGCCCTAGAAGTTATTTAGAGTCGTCTTTCTCTGTAATTATTTCAAGAATAGATTCTTCTAGAAGCATTTTTGAGTTGCCAGCAAATTTTGAAAATTAAATGTTTGTAGAAGCTATTTGGAGTTTGATGCAAAGTTATCTTTCAGCTTCATATTAGAGAATATCAGAGGGAAGTGAAATCCCTATATTCCACCATGATGAACACGACAATAGGATTTTTTTATTGTTAATTTATCATTTATTGAACAAGGAGTAGGCAGTTTAATACGGGATCTATCTTAGCTGCGTCTGCCTGCATAGTAAGCTTTTGATAATGACTAATGACTGTTTACGAATCAGCCCCGAGGCGCCAATCCTAGTGTTTTGTTTCTTATCCCGGGGCAAGTAAAGTTGAGTCATTGAGAGGCCAAGTGTGACTCATGTCTCCAAGTGAGGGCGCGTGAGATTGGAGTGTTTGAGTCAGACTCGACAAGGAGGTGTTTGTTATCAGTGGGTTACTGATACTAAGAGCGGCGGCTAAGAAGATGACACTCTCTCATCCAATACCGGATGTTGTTGGGCCCACTTCCGGGGGACGCGACGGTTCCCTTTGACTCACTGCTGCGATGGCCGAACGGTCGACTGCAGCTCTAAAGCATCTCTGCGCTGGTTCTTGTTCCATTGAATAGTTCCTAAAGGTCGACTGCAGGTCTTGAGCGTCTCGGCGCTGGTTCTTGTTCCATTGAGTAGTTCCTAGAGGTCGACTGCAGGTCTAGAGCGTCTCAGCGCTGGTTCTTGTTCCGTTGAGTAGTTCCTAGAGGTATAACCCCTCAGCTTGCGGAGAGTTTAACTTATTTCGCTGGTATTATCGGTTGTGGCGGTGGCCGAGAGGTATTTCCCTCAGGAGTGTACTGGAGCTAACTTAATCATACTTAATCCTTAAATCCTTATTATAAGCGAGTTGTTTCAATCCTGTAGGTCGCGAATCCATTCGGGGCGTCACAACTTATTGAGGTTATAACTTTTTACTTAATGTTTTAAGTGATAATAATGACTAAAGGAAGGTGCAAAATCAAATAGATGTAAGCGGTTGAAATTATTATTGGTTATTAAGTTACTGCTTAGGTTCATTTTGGTTACTCAATTCTGTCAGTTGCTTGCTGACTTAATCTACCGCAGCAGTTTCGTGTTCAAGCGAGTGGCGCTGCTAGCATAACTTACAAAACACCCGCTGGTCTCGAAAAAACGCACGTTGTGTTGATGTCACGCTCGTTAGGTTTGGTTTGTCGATGACAAGGAGAACCGGATTCGAATTCCGGCCACGTGTACTAGTGGTGATTCTTTATTAAACGGTTCTCCCCTCTCCCACCACGCAAATAAGGGTGCATTTCCTCTAAATTCTATCAATCCCACCATTGTAGTTAAACGAGAATAGACATGGGTGCTTACCAGGATTTGAACGAGTATTGGTTTTTCTCGATGACCTGTCCCGAAAGTAACGGTAGACCTCTAACTGTGCCTCATATTAGTTGCCCGTGCCACTGAACTACGGCGATGTCTCCCCGTCTCTGATAACCGTATGAGAAGCACAATCCGTCTTGAGGTGATAAGGCAGCCGCGGTGAATAACGGCCCCCTCAGACCTTGACCTGGGCGGGAATAGAATCAATGACCTCACAGTATCACCACTAAGATGGCGCACGTTTGGCGATACAAACATGGAGGTCCGACAGGAAAATGTTAGAAGAACTGATAGCAGATTGTTGGACGTAATTCATCATCGCCTGCTAACATTTCCTAATTCAGAATAGTCTCGAAAATTCCTGAACGCTAGAAACCAAGTGGGTGGATCTGTCCGGCAGTAGGAGAACTAACAGGAGAGGATAAAAATACAAATGACATAATTCTATTCCCAAAGATCTATTCTACGCTCCTATAACAGTGTGTTGTGACCCTCCTATTAAATGACATCATTCTATTCACAAAGATCCATTCTACGCTCCTATATCAGTGTGTTGTGACTATTAAATGACATCATTCTATTCACAAAGATCCATTCTACGCTCCTATACCAGTGTGTTGTGACTATTAAATGACATCATTCTATTCACAAAGATCCATTCTACGCTCCTATACCAGTGTGTTGTGACCCTCCTATTAAATGACATCATTCTATTCACAAAGATCCATTCTACGCTCCTATACCAGTGTGTTGTGACCCTCCTATTAAATGACATCATTCTATTCACAAAGATCCATTCTACGCTCCTATACCAGTGTGTTGTGACCCTCCTATTAAATGACATCATTCTATTCACAAAGATCCATTCTACGCTCCTATACCAGTGTGTTGTGACCCTCCTATTAAATGACATCATTCTATTCACAAAGATCCATTCTACGCTCCTATACCAGTGTGTTGTGACCCTCCTATTAAATGACATCATTCTATTCACAAAGATCCATTCTACGCTCCTATACCAGTGTGTTGTGACCCTCCTATTAAATGACATCATTCTATTCACAAAGATCCATTCTACGCTCCTATACCAGTGTGTTGTGACCCTCCTATTAAATGACATCATTCTATTCACAAAGATCCATTCTACGCTCTTATAATAGTTACCTTTCATTTACGGGTATTTAACTCTCAATGATCAACAGAAATATGTGGATTTTTGCACTTTCCAGAGGGAAAATGTCAACTTTTAAACTGTGTTTAAAAGTCTATTTACGTATAGGTTCATAGAACATAGTTTTATGTTAATTTCATTAAATAACAAACTCGTGTACTGTTAAAGGTTTTGTCAATATTAAACCTAAGCGCAACATCTGATTGGCGATATATCAACTACCGTAGCATTAAGACGTGTTGTAGATTCTACATGGTGGCCACCAAAAATAAAATTTTCTGGTTTTCCCTGACCTATAAATCCAAATTTACTTCACTTAAACCCCATCTCGAGAGTTATATAAAAAAAATCAAAATACTCTATTTGTTATAAATAGTTATTTTTTAAATGCACAAAAATAAATCTGCATAGCCTTTGATAAGGAAATACTATTTTAATAAGATGCAAAAGACATTTATTTCTCTTCCATAAAGAGCCAAGTATTAGCATTTTTCTGAATCGACGACCAAATTCCCTGATTTTCTTGGCGGTTTTAAATTCACTGACTGTTCCCGTTTTCCCCTATCTGTGACCACACAATCATGATATAACGCTCAACAGCTTGACTATCATGACCCCTCTAGAAGATGCTGTGAGAGCCCGCCATTGTATACTAGCGATGGACCACGCCTGTAATAATCTCGCAAACTAAAAGCTTCATTTACATTTCTGAGGGACTGCCCTAGATCTAGGTTACTGCCCCCGTCATAATTTCAATACAGCCAGCCAGTACATGGAACACATGAACAATGGGTGATGGAACATGCATCACCGAAAACTACTTGAAATGTACTGACATTTTTACCAGTACAGGGTTGCCAATAATTTCATATCATAAAGTTCTCTGTATTTTTTAACAAGTTTACCAGAAGGACTTGTCATTTTGCCAGACAATTTGGATTGAAATATGGAGGAACTAGCTGTTACCCGTCGCGGCTTCGCCCGACGAAAAGTTTAAACATTAGTATTGTAAAATTAATGTAAAATCAAAGGTTGGGAACAATCCTATATGTTATTCCAGGACATACTCTACATACGTACCAAGTTTCATTCGAATCCGTTCAGCGGTTTTGGCGCGATTGAGTAACAAACATCCAAACACACAAACTTTCGCATTTATAATATTATTATTATTATTATTATTATATTATTATTATATTATTATTATTTGTTTTATTTATAGTGTTATAAAATTAATATAATGTTGTTCCAAGGCTTACTCTATCAACTTATGAAAAAAAAATACTATTGAACTTTTATCATAAAAATAGCAAATGACTGGCAGCACCATCTAACCTGCAAAATATTTAAACATTAATATTGTAAAATTAATGTAAAATCAAAGGTTGGGAATAGTCCTATATGTTATTCCAGGACATACTCTACCTACNAATATTGTAAAATTAATGTAAAATCAAAGGTTGGGAATAGTCCTATATGTTATTCCAGGACATACTCTACCTACTTACAAAGTTTCATTCGAATTTGTTCAGTAGTCTTGACGTGATTGAGCAACAATCATCCAAACACACAAACTTTCGCATTTATAATATTAGTAAGATAAACTTCCATTTTTCATAAAATTGACTAGTATGGAGTCATTTGGTTGGTGTTTAGTGAAGTCATATGGTCGGTGTTTTGAACAGGAAAATTTGAATTTGATGAGGATATATATGAAGTCGTTACGGAACTCAGTGTTCCAGAAGGGGATAAAACAAATGTCCAATTAGCTTGCTTTTTCGCTTTTCCTTCCACACAAATGTATTTAAAGCTTGCATCCAAATGTCCCAAATTTACAAATATTCCAATTATTTTACTAGTTTTTTTCTAAATCCCCTGTGTTTTACCCACATTCCAGGTGGGCGGTGGCCTTGTTAGTAGCATGCCTTCATCCACTCTATCTACCAGAACTTAGTTCCGCAACCCTTGGCGATGCCAGACGATGGGAATATAAGAGAATAGTGAAACAACGAAATATTTTGCGTAAATCGCCTGTCGGGAAATCCAACAAATATTTTAGTCCTTTCAAGTATTGTCTGCAGCTGAGCTCCCATACCCGGATTGTGAGGACCAAATTCGATCTTAGTTTACTGCACTAATAGTTATTTCCCCTATAATAATTATGTTTCCTCTATTTAGGAGAACGTAAGTGAATTTTCTTAAATTGATATTTAACATCCTGTTTTCTTGTATCGCTTATAGCCAGGGGCGAAATTTATGGGTAAGAAATAACTAAATTATGTCTTATTTAATATGAGGTATTGATACTTTAAGTAAAGTTAAAGGAGGATCTCATTTAACATAGTTTTATTGATTTACATTTTAAGAAAGCGTTAGTTTTTATTCTGCGACCGCCACTGTTTGAGTGGCAAACTGGGCCTATAAGGCCTATACACGTACATGTGTGTATGTGTGTGTGTGTGCAATAACATGAAATGGGAAAAGCAGAATATTTTCCTCGTATTGAATGACTTCGCTAATTTTGAAATTATTCATATTTTAAATAAATGTTTATTTTTGTTTAAATGTGACATAAATGAGTGTCATAAAAATACAATCAAAGTATGCCACCGATTATGTTTTAATATATTAATTGCCCTCTTTATAAACTTATCATGTTCCTTCTTGCCCACTGAGGTACATTTATCTTATTCCCTCCTCTCTTTTGATATCACGTCTTTTCAATCATGAGTTTCTCTCTTCCTCTAAACAGCTGATGTGGTCCTCTTACTCCGACGTCCTTGATGGAGGAAACTGTGGCCAAAAGTTACACAAAAACAAACAACACACTTCCACTGACTGTTAATAAGTCAGTCCGCCACTGCCAACTTCCGCCTCTTGTCTACGCCATCTGACACGACGGACAGTGTTCGCCAAAGTCACATTCTCGTTGACTGCTGGTCTAAGAACACCTTGATCCTGACTACCTTGACAGGACATACCCGATAGACGAGGAGACCAGTAAAATGGTAGACACGTTAGATGCTATGCGAATATCTCGACCTTCCCTTCATAACATCACTCAACATGAATAATTTCCTGTTTTACTCGAATAGGGAAAATAAATTAAATTATGGTATTGCCTATTTTAATAACACATTCACTATTTCTATTGATTCTTTTTCGTAAGACCAACCATCTTTAAGGTCATTATTACCGCTCATACAGCTCGAGATTTGGTTAAGAGTATGCATCACATGACCACCAACTCTGTGATACAGTTGACTCGAAATTGTAAATTTACACGAACACTATTGCACGTAGATCATTTCTGACTAAACATTAATGGAGATAAAGAGTTAATGGATGTCCCTAATACAGAACATTGTTGAAAATTTAATATAAAATGATATTTGGATAAGAACTGCTTTGAAAAGACAGTTTTTGACCATTTTATAATGGCTTCACAGCTAGTCATTGTGCACAAATCTTTATTCTGTCTTAATAAGGACATACTGTAGTTATTAACAAGAAATACTGTCCCTTTGTCCTCCATCGTCACCGCGGAAAATGTCGGGTGATCATTCAAATACGAGTGCAATACACACATTTCTGGCATATTGTGGGTCATTTCTTTTCCCTTTAACTTCCACCTCGCGCGAGGCGGGAGCTGAGTTGGGCCTACTATGATGCACAAGCTCTTTAAGCCCCTGACATATTTTCTAGGTAATGTCATGAATATCCCATCCACCCTCTTCCCTGAACCCACACCAGGGGTGTACTGGCAAGTTCCTATTGACCCCGGGACTACAAATATGACAGTCCTTAACATACATTCATACATACCACTGACGTTATGTTTTAAGCTGAAATAGCGAGGTGAGGTCTTTATATTTTTATTGTTAGTTAATATCTCAAGATCCGACACCTTAGCTCAGTCGGTAGCGTGTCTACCTACTAAGCTAAGGGTCTCGGGTTCGATTCCCGGCATGGCCGAAATATTTATCATTGATGAAATGTGGGTTTACCCTTTCATATTGATAAATTGATGGCCAGCGACTGGATGCTGTGCCTGTCCGAGTCTTAAGTTGGATTATAAGGCATATGAAGCTAAGACATAGTCCTAGGAAGCCGGTAGTGGAAAATATATGGCTTGAATAAAAAAATGACCACAGGCTGGAAACAGTAATGGTTGTAAGGTAAAAAGTGGATATCTTAAGATATTTATATACGTAGAGGATGTTATTATCCTACAACAGCCAATCTTGCTTTATTTTCCTATTTTTCGAATTGATTCCCGAAGCCATTTCAGCTATAACATCGATGATTACATCGCTATTCAATCCACCTAAAATATCAGCTTTTACTTTCTACTGAAATGAGCAAAAATGCTTCTAAATTGTTACACAATAGCTGGGGATCTATTATTTTAAATAGGTTGTAAGTTTGTAAAATGACCCTCCACTCACTACTCGTGTAAATTACCAATCTAGTGAAAGTATTCACTAAACAAATGTTTGGTTGAAACGTGGTCGCTTACCTTACATGACGAGAATAAATCCAGGGTGTTCGAAAAAAAAAAGGTGTTTAGGAGTATATTTTATCCAAAATGGGATGAGGATACTAGAGAATAGAGGAGGTTACATAATTATAAGTTACATAGCCTGTACTCAGCACAAGACATTGTTAAGATGGTCAAATCTCACAGATTACGGTAAGTAGGACATGCAGCGCGAATAGAAATATCTAGAACCGTGTTCGAGGTACTGACTGGTAAACCCAATGGGAAACGAGACCAGTGGGTAGGCCTAGAAGTAGATGGGAGGATAACATTAGAATGAACCTGAAAGAGATAGGATGTAGTGAGGTGGACTGGATAGAACTAGCTCAAGATAGAAATAGCGTGTAATGAAGTGGACTGGTTAGAACTAGCTCAAGATAGAAATAACGTGTAATGAGGTGGACTGGATATAACTAGCTCAAGAGAGAGATAGGGTGTAATGAGGTGGGCTAGATAGAACTGGCTCAAGATAGGGATAGGATATAATGAGGTGGACTGGATATAACTAGCTCAAGATAGGGAGAACTGACGTACTTTTGTGAGTGCGGCAATTAACTTTCGAGTCCCTAATGCCATAGTGTAAGTAAGGTAAATTACCGATGCGCTTATCTATTATGAGTCTCCAAGGTGTTACTAATCAGGCCCAACTAGTTATTTCTCTTGGAGGTACGCATTGCCCACACGATTCTTTCTCAGGTGAGGTAATTACTATTCAGACAACGGACGACTGTCAGGGAAGTCTTCTTGTGGTCGTCACGTTTTACAACCTGTTGTTGATGCCGATGTCTCACTCACCTGTGCAGCTCAAGGTGAAGGAGATGGTTTATAGGCTGATACTCTAGTAGGTACTATCCACCTGCTGGGCAGGTACATCCTAATAAACTAGTGCGCGTTTGTTTTCTGCCTCCACGTCTTACTACTCGTCCGGTTTAACCGCATGTGAACTAATTATGCTAATGTAATAGGAAGGAGGAAGTGTATCCAAATGTATGTGGCGAGAGAAAGAGTGGAAAAACACTAGCCACTCTCAGTACATCCGACCGAGATTCGAACCTCGATCTCTTAGCCATCGACAGTCCAGTCTATTATGTGAGTGACACTTTAGGGCTTAGACCATTCGACCAAAGAAATGGGTATCTTTATACCCCAATTTTATCAAGAATTGACATATCTGACAGCTATAAAAATTACTATAGCTACAGTTACGTATTCCTCCGTCAAAGCATGTGATCCACAGCTGTCACTTTTTATATGTATTTTCAATACTTTTAAAAAAATATAGTAAAATGTTATCAATGTTGATCGCAAAAATAAATTTGTTTGTATTTTCTAAAAGGTGTTCCAAGTGTCCATTAGTAAAAACAACCAGGGAATAGTTCACATCAAACCGCAGTCCTTTAGATTTAATTGCTATCAAAGAACATATAGCACCGCAAAGAAATGCGTAACGTCCGTACGAAATGGAAAGGTGGCCTATTCCCGCAATCGCACTTAACAAGTGCATCCATTCATCAAGTGTGTTGCCTAAAGTGGTGATTGTTTAAGCGCGAGAGAAGCTTGGGACGTTTTGCTCGTGTCTTCTTGCCCGTCCTCAGACAAGGTTTCATAGATATATACACACGTATGGACGTTTTAGAACTGTACACAACTGGATTTATAAATGTAATATTTTTTAAATTCCGATAAAAAAAATTAAAGCCGCTAATCCGAGAAGTTAAAAATAGAACCATTCCGCAGGTGATTCTACGAAGAAAGACCAACTGGATGGGTAACATTATTATAGTAAATGGCTTGTTGAGTGACGTCATAGAAGGCAAGGAAGAAGGGATCAGGAAGAGGAGGAATGAAACTGATGAATGACCTCAAACAAGGAAAGAAGATGAAGTTTCAGGATATTAAAAAGAAACCTGCTGATACGACAGATTGTAGGGCTCGATTTGTACAAGGAAATGGACCTTCTGAAAGACAGAACACTTAATAATAATAGTAATAATACTTCCCTGACCCCTGATACGTATGATATCGGAACTGCAAATATCAAGTTAAAATTTGAAGACAAAATTATGTAAATCATTTCTAACCTCCAAACAGCCTTCTGTAGACTGCACAAAATTAGATTTAGAAGCGCAGGTGGATTTAGGTATATTATTCAAAGCAGAGTCTTCAGTTCCATATCTGTTTGTAGCACCAGTGGTTTGGGAGGGCCGGTGCCGTTGTCGGGAAGTCATCGAGACATTCCTGGGCGGAAGTGCGCTCCGTCGAGCTCCGACATCATTAACCTGTGATTGGTCCATTTCTGCCGCTATTCGTCTACTGGTGACTTCAGTCAGATAGTTCAGCATTCACTAGCGAGATTCCAGCCTCTCTTCTGGGGCGATGCCAAACTAGCGTAGTCGAGCCTCACAGGATAGTAATACTCCAGAACCTGTTGTCACTAACGGGAGCAGATAGATGGACGTGTGCGACTTGGGAAAATCTCGCCTAGGTCCGTGTTCACTAGACCTATCAGGCGCAGTTTGAGAGCGAATTTATTTGCGGCCACTCAAGAGTGTAATAATAACTCTGCCCCGTAGTGGATGTATTAGCCAGTACTAACGTAACCCTACTGTTGGCCAAGGGAAGCCCCAATTGTACTAATCGCACATCCTTTCCGGGAAGGCTCGTCCCATGTCCCGATGAGATGATGGTGATAGTGAGTATGACTTAAGCCTAACTAACCAAACCCTGAGTAACTGTTGGGGTAATTCCCCTTTCGGGAAAAATGTCCAAGTTAATAGCCGAGAAGTGAACCGGGTACCCCTAAGCTCGTAGCCAGGTGCATTGCCCACTACACCACGGAGCCGGTTCACTCAAGAGTAAGTGCAACTTATAAATCATGTCACTTCAACCAATTAAAATGGTAAACGTCTAGCAAGCACACAGTATGTTCCCATTTAGAGATAGCTATGCCTCGTATTACTACCCGTCCGGGTTCTACGCCTATGTACTAATTACGCTAATGGTTTAAGGGATTATAAAGGTTATATTTAGAGGAAGTGTGCCCACATTTTAGTGGAGGGAGATTGGGAAACCATCCCCCCAAAAAACCATTTCAGTGTACCGGGTTGAAACTCTAACATCCCACCACCCATGCCTACTGTTACAGGTGATAGAGAAGCTGCTTGGATGTAAGTAAAGATGATTGTAAGTAAAGTTGAATGTAATGAAAGGTGGAAGTAATGAAAGGTAGATGTTAAGAAAGGTGGATGTGTCAGACGTTGAGTTACAGACTGTTATGGACGCTCCAAGGTTGGACACTAGAGTAGTGAGGTAACGAAGGGGCAAGGTCCCCTAGGTTTGTTTTATGGTGGAGAACAGGGTTTTCTGCTCAAACACATGCGGTCACTTCAGGAACGTATCTAGTATTTTACTTGGGTTGGTAGAATCACATCACTTACACTTTTAACAAGGTTGGCTTGTTCTGCCTACAAGAACAAGTTACTACAGAATGGTTCATAAAGTCACAGGCCACAAAAGTAGCCGGCTATAATAGACGTCACATAATTCTTCAAACAATTGTTTGAATCAAGACGACCGCTTACGTTGTGTGAAGCATAATTTACTATCATTCTTAGATACTATTATGATTTACCACTCAAAAATAGTGTTATTTTCCATTCAGTGTCTTGTAAAAGTGCGTTTTAATTTTAAAAGTTAAATGTAGTATTGGTTGGAATTTCGAGAAAATACTCTCTTTTATTTCAGCCCCACGCATCATATCAGGCCCAACTCAGCTCCCGCCTCATGCGAGGTGGAAGTTAAAAAAGGGAAAAGAAAAGACCAAGATATGCCAGAAATGTATGCAGTGCATTCGTATTTGAATGATTACTCGACATTTTCCGCGGGGACGATGGGGGATAAAGAAACAATATTTCTTGTTAATAACTATAGTATGTCCCTATTATGAAAGGATAAAGATTTGTGCACAGTGCTTATCTGTGAAGCCATTCTAAAATGGTCAAAAACGGCCTTTTCAACGCAATTTTTATCCAAATATCATTTGATATTAAATTTTCAACAATGTTCTGTATTAGGGACATCTATTATCTCTTCACCTCCATTAATGTTTAATTAGAAATTATCCACGTACAATAGTGTTCGTGTAAATCTACGATTTCTAGCCGGCTGTATCACAGAGTTGGTGGGCATGTGATGCACGCTCTTAATTTGTTTTGGTTTTCTATTGTTTCACATGTATTTCTCCGCACGGGTAAGCCGCATAGCTATATCAAACTCCTGGCTCCATGTGATCATTGTGTGCTGAAACTGACCCCCCACCCCTATGGGAAATAAACATTCTGTTTTAAGCATTTTTGGGGGTAACTACAACACTTAGGTAATACTTGAGTTGTTTGAGCTTTGTACCTTACCGGGAAATTAGAGAAAAACTCTGAAAGGATGAGTTCGGACTCCACATGGCTTTTATTACATCTGTCCAATAACCGTGCCATGTGGTGTCCGTGTGATTGGTCAACTGTTCCGACCTTTATCACGAGCTCTTCAAGACAGGGACACTGCCCGCCGCGAGTTCGTGATGCCAGGACTTCCTCACCTGAATCTTCAAGTAGTCGAGTCAAGGATTTTTCACTAATTTCCTGTGTCCTTGACGTAGGAGAGAGAGACAACGGCCCCTGGGTAGTGCAATCCTTACAAATACGAGTCGGGGTGGATTCATTGCTACTTCAGATCATAATAATTATCCATCGAGGACAGGCCTACGTGTATCCAATGTTGGATATACTTGGGTCGAAATTATGCATGATCCTTAAGGTGAGGTGGAAGGGAATTACGAGGAAAAGCCAGTGATTTTGCAGTTTTTACATCAAAACATTTCTTTGTCTAAAATAAAATAAAAATTGCTCTAGTGGCAACATTTAGTTTAATTTTCTCCACGAGGAAAATATCTGTCAAGGGTGTCCTAGCATTTAATGATAACTTTTTCTCTACATTTAAAAAGTTTTGCATCTAATGCCACCGCTATGCTTATGACAGAGATTCAACAACTGTTGATATCAACATGTGAAGAAAATGAAATTAAACGTTACTACCGGAACATTATTTGATTTATTTTGACAAAAAAACCTGCAAAAACACTTGTACCATTTCTACCGTCCGCTACATCCTCACCTTAAGGCACCAGAATAGTCTGTATGAAGTTACTAAACTCCAGAAAACAAGTGGGTTTATAACGTTCCTGGGTAAAAGTGTCCTTCAGTAGGCGAACAAACCGGGAAGGAAGAATATGCAAATGACAATACGATGTGTGTTGTGACCCTCCTGTTAAATGACATCATTCTATTCCCAAAGATCCATTCTACGCTCCTATAACAGTGTGTTGTGACCCTCCTATTAAATGACAT
>CABFWB010004359.1:9122-30721 GCA_902151455.1 Timema bartmani
CTTATTGTAATAATATTTGTAAACACATACACATTCTGAAATTGTGTCACTATGAAGGGGTTAAAGGATGTCAGCCTAAAGCGATAGGTATAAAGTATCAATCGTTATCTCACACGGCTTAAAATACAATATTCTGTATCGTTTTATGGAACTACTTCTCTATTCTGTCCAGGCCTATACTCCCTTTCGGTCTTCCCCATACAACCACCCTTTGACAATCAGAAAGAGGCGAAAGAAAACTACGAAACTTATTATCTCGATGTAAAGAGGAAAGTTCGCTGCCAGTTCTCAAATATCTTAAAATTTTCTGTTGTGAGTCTATCAAATAATTAATCTATTTATTGGACGAAGGCTAAATCTAAAGCCCTCTTCCATCAAGGCTAGTCTCATAGCTCCGCAAATATGCTTACATTTTCACACTTTTTTTTCTATTAATAAAGCTCTAAATATAGTTGTCAAGGAAAAAGAGTCTTAAATTTTCACACTTTTTTTTTCTCTATTAATAAAGCTCTAAATATAGTGTTGTCAACGAAAAAGAGCCCTGTTGGAATACTTTGATTTTATTTTGGCGCTGACCATATTTTAAAATGACGCAACGTAAAACTAAATGTCGCGTTAGAGCTGAAAGTCTACGCGACAATCTCTCGCTTACCGATGCGGCCCCCTTAATTGCGACGAGGAGTTTATGAGTGTATATATAATTGCAGGAAGGAAGGTTGTTTTAGTTCGTAAAGAGAAGGCCCGACGCAGAGGGATAAAGGACGAGTGGAGGGAGGATTATTCCTGGATTTAGAAAGTTTGAAAGCTCGCAGATTATTTACATTGGCCGAACGGAACGGTCTTACTTAGCTCTGATGTTAACGGCGCGGCGGTGCCAATGGACGGTACCTAGTCCCCCCCCCCAATTGCTCAGCTTGTGAGTTTATTTTATTTTGGGTATTTAAAGCGCGCTTTATAAAACACACAGGCACACGACGTAGCTTAAGCTCGAGTGACCGCATCTGCTCAGAGATAAATAAAATATTGCTTAAATAGATAAATAAATATTTTTTTTCATTTATTTGAGTTATTTAAAGCACACTTTCTGAACAGGCCGATTATATCAGCACACGACTTGAAAACTAACTTAAATCTATAACAGACATAACACCCAGCCGTTAGTTTATTATTACTATGAAATAAAACCCACAGTTGGCCAATGATATATTTTTCGAACCCGGGTCCCTTAGCTGAGTAGAGAGACACGCTACCGACTGAGTTAATGTGTCGGACTTTATTTTAATAATGTAAACCTATAATAATTTCAACAATTCTTAAAATTTGTCATGAGCACAGTGGGGTTTTAATAAATATTTTAAATGAATATAAGAGATTAAGAGGAAGAGTAAAGGAAGAGTAGGATAAAGAAGACACGACTAAAGGTGGTATGACCATGTGAGAAGAATAGAGAGGGAAAGAATGTCCAGGAGGATGTTGGATATGGAGGTGGTGGGTGGAAGGGGGGGAGGAGCCCGAGAGGCACAGATGGATGAAAGATTATAAATTTCCTAACATCAACTTATGTTTTTTTTACAATTTGTTTGTTTATAACCTTTCAAATTATATTTATAAATTGTAATTTTATGTTATTTCACTATTCATAGCCTATTATTCTGTAGCTTTGTATCAACATAATTAAAATTGGTTTTACAACTTACTAATTTACAAACATTACCTTGAAGTTCAAGTCTTATCTCATATTTAAATTAAGCTCCTTACTAAAATTAGGTTATTTTTAGAATATTTTCTAAAATTCTGTATTTTAAGTGAAGCTAAAAAGCCCTGTTTGGATTCAGAAATTCTCATGACAGTTTTTCTTTTTCCAACCAATCGGTAGAAGGTAAGTTTACAACACAATACATTATATTTCCCAAACACGACCACCTCACTCAGACTTTTATCGAGCACGACATTCCACACACACACACTCCCGTAGCAAAAGCGATCAGAAATAACCCATATTCGTTGTGCCTCACATCCGCGCACACATGATTTGGAGAGAGAAAGTAGTGTATAAAAAAAATTGAACTCAAGATTGCAATGGGTGTCGGGCGTTTCATGACCTGAGCCCAAAAAAGTGAGTTTTTTTTGCGCGCGATGCAGCCTGTTTGCCTGTTATTGGGAATAGAGCTGAAACCATTTTACCAATCAGGCTTAAGGGCCTTGCTCCTGTCGAGTACAAGTCTAAAACCTATTTTGTGGGATGGTGGGCGGGAGGATGAAAGGCATGGCATGGCTTCCCAACCAACCAAAGTATCCTTCCGCGCCAACAAGAACAGATGTATCACGGAAACCTTAGATGGCGCTAGCTACCGGACAGGTCTTGCGGAAAAATCATACGTTTGGAAATATCATTTTTCTCGAGAGCGAGTGAAATTTTTATGTTAATATTTTCAACACCTCTTCTAGGATATTGTTTCGATGTTTATTAATTGTTACAATTTCTTATTTTTTGTTATGCAGCCGGCAGTTTTCTATTGAAAAATGTCGATTTTATCGATATTTGATCACTGTTAAAATTATAGAGGTGTGTGTATAAAAAGTATGATTTAATCAACATTTTTCTATTCTTGAACAAACCGTTCCCGAAAAGAAAATTGCAGAACAATAAAAATTCTTAAAGATAACTGTTTGTTTCCATGGGTCTGCATTCCCACGCCAAATGAAAAGGGCCAATCGCCTTTAAGTTTGGTATCTAGGGTTTTCATAAAGTTCCCTAAAGTTAAGGGAAAAGAGAGATAAAATATCCCTTTTCTCAAAATCGGCTTTAATGATTTATATTAAAACACGTCTCCATGCACTGTTTAACATTACAAACAAAATGGCGCGTCTCATTTTAACATAAAAATAAATAACTCTTATCTGAAATAACTTAAAACCAATAGTTTCCGAGCTTTAACCTAAACGCAACGTCTGATTACCACTTTCTCAGCTACCAAGGCAGTCGACTTAAGGTGGGTGTAGGGGACGCGAGAAAAGATAACTTTTTTGCTGTTTTTTATATCAAAAATTTTTTTGGCCCTAATAAATAGAATATTCCTCTAGTAGAAACAAGAAGTTTAATTTTCTTCACTTGGTGATATTGAAGTATGAGGGCAGTGCATCTGTCGTTAAATCCGCGCCTTTGTCCTTGAGGGGGGGAAATCTTTGGGCACTGAATTTGGATTAATAAATATGAAAGTTTCCTTAATATGCTCACGATATATTTAATTATAATTCGCTCAAAATGCAGTGACGAAAACCAAACAAAATCACAAATTACAGCCTTGAAAATAAAAAAATACTGACTTAACTAACTGATTAAAAAAAACTTTTACTGACTTTATGACCATTTTCCACCCCTGTTTTCGCTTCGTCCTGCGGAACAGACGTCATCCGCGTATGCCGGAAAGGGAGAGGGTATAACCATTCACCTGGTCCGGCGTGTCGTCCTAAATATAGTCACCCGCGCGCGGACGGAATAGGACAAATAATTGGCAGTTAAACGAAACGTCCCGATGAAGGTTAATCTCCTAGAACACCGACCGCATGACGCAATAACACGTCTGACCGGAGAGCGAGGAGCATCCCTGTTCGCATTGAAGCAATAAATAGACACGGCATTCATTCAAGCTTTGTTCTACGACGCAGATTGCCAAATGTCGACCTATCCGCAAGAGTAGCTTGCGATGACAGAGATATAATAAAATTTACTTAAATTTCAGCTCTTTATTTAAAAGGGCCGCCTGCTCGAACCCCTTTCCAGCTTAATGTTTCCATTGTGCATCATTGTGTTCTTATAAAAACTTACACAAATCATTTAAACTTCAAATTTTTACCACACGTAGCAATCATACAATACTTTATTCCATGTAAATTAAAGATTGTATCCAGCCCCCTCCCCACTCTCCTCCATCCCCTAAATATTCGTAAATTTGAGTGTGCGGCCTTGTTTAGGACTTAATAAAATAAGAGTGGGAAGGTTATAAGTCTTAATATTTCACAGACTAAGACTTTGGAGACGGGGTTAATAATGGTGAAGATTTAGGTTCACCCCCTTCGTACTTTTTAAAAAATGCATTTTTAAACCAAACCCATGCTGAATTTTAGACAGATTTCAGACATTCAGGATGCAGTTGGACAAAACTTCTAATCTCAAGAAATGTTGTGCACTTTAAAAGCCGTTAAATATTTATTTTTTTTACTCCCAAGTTTCTAGTTCGTTTGGATCCAGTTTTGTGAACATCAAAATTCACCATATTTAGCGTAGGAGGATTTATTTTTAATATTTGGTATATGTAAGATTAAATATTTTCAAAAATAGTAATTTAACCACCATATGAAATTACTCCTTGTTAAAATATTACGTTATTTGTTGGAGAAAGGTTAGATCTATATTTTAACCATTTACTTTGATCTCAGAATTACGATATTTGGCTTGATACGTTATAAATATTAAGTTGATTTTTTTTTTCAAACCGGCACATCAATTTAAAAAATAAACCATAGGGTCCATCACAACAAAAAGGTTTCCGACTCCTGGTCACTCTAGCAATAGACTAGACTACCGATGACAGGGAGATCACGGTTCGAATACCGGTCGGGCATACAGAGATTTTTGTTTTTTCTAAATGGTTTTTAACTTTCCCTTCGCGCCAATTCAGGTAGACTTCTTCTAAATTCAACATTCCTGATCCCTAACTCACTAACATAATTATTACATACACGCGAGGTAGTTTCAACAGTTTTAGGGGGTGTGGCATAATAACAAACTTTTTAAAATAAGAGAAAAAGTCCTACTTGTGACAGAATTCATAAAATAACCATGTGTAGAATATTAAATTGAACGTATATACTGAATCAATATTTGATTTATATAACCAAAAAAAATCTATGTTTTCTTTTTGTTATAAAAACAGCAAACAATATTTCCCTTGCCCGCTTCGGTGGCCGCGTGGTCTAACGCGCTACTCTCGCAGTAGACTAGACTGTATATCACGGGGATATATATTTTCGAATCTCGGTCGGGTGTACTGAGGGTGGTTTTTTACAAAATGGTTTTCCGCTCTCCCCCCAGGCAAGCACAGGTACAATTTCTCTAAATATAACCTTCTTAATCAATAAAACCATTAGCTTAGTTTGTACATAAGCGTATAATCCGAACGGGTAGTATGACGCGGTGATAAAAGAGGATCCTTTAGCTAGTGTTCCCTATACCATCTCATCTTTTAGAGCACGGATCTAATAATAACAATAGATCGTTTCTTAGCGTGCAAAGTAAGGTCTGGACAAGAAATCATTCGCTTCCAAGTGTAGGTCACAGAATGACTGACGGATGCAAATGATTTCAACCGACAGCTAAGAGAGAGAGAGAGAGAGCGAAGCACATGAGAGACACACAAACATTCTCCCCGGAGCCCAAATTGAATAATTCCATTCCATTTTGGTGGAACATGTGGTTTCATTTTTTGACACTTGTACCTCGCTTCAAGAAATTAGTCGAATACTAGATTTACTCGCAATCTGATTATTTAAAAGCGAGTCTACAAAACGAATTATTTCCCTGTTTGACAAATGGATTAAAAAATATCAACCAAGCCTCATTTGATGATGTGAAACGTCATACAGGTTCACATACACACGTACACGCACACACATACACACGCACACATACGTACACGTACACACACACATACATACATACATTACATACATTACATACATTACATACATACATTACATACATACATACATACATACATACATACATAACCTAATCACGCCGTTCCCTTGTGAGGTAGGCAAGAAACTGTTCATATAGCTAATAAAAAAACTCCGTGCCTGATTCGTCCTCACTAACGGGGAGATCAGGTTTTGCTAATTCTGGTCGAGTTTGTTAAGCAAAGCTGAGGAGTCTGAAGTAGTTTTGGGTGGAGTAGGCGCTGGAGTAAGTAAAAATGTACCAACTTTGGCTTCAAAATAAAAACTTTTAAAACAATACATAACAAATATTTATTTTAATTTTATAACGTATTTTTATTTTACAAGTCCAATAATTGTAATTTGGACTTGACATATTTATTTAAATATAAATTTACAAAGCATCCAAAGAAGCTTCCCATGATTTTCTGTTCTATGGACCACGTGGTCATGGTAAAATGCCTTGTGCGAACACTTTACTACAGTACATGTATTCAGAAAGGCCGATGTCTGTTGGCGAAGATAGTGTCAACTTCTGTGAATAGAGGGTGCCATGTGGTCAGCACAGCGAGACCTCCAGCCGTTAATCTCAGTTTTTTAGATCAGAGCCGGTACTTTTTCCATTCAAGTATCTCCTCATTTATCCTCACGAGGCTGAGTTCGCCCCGTTCCAGACCCGATGTACCATAGAAATAACTGGAAGCGCCGGGGATCGAGATGGTGAAAAAAAAAGAGAGATAATCCTAAATAAATAAAAAGTCATAAAAAGTTTATTTTCTAATGCAATGTTTTATTTATTTATTATTTAACACCGCGTCTTAATACCCGTTCGGGTTATACGCTTAAGTACTAATTACCTTAATGGATTAGGAATTTGGAAGGTTGAATAGAGGAAGTGAACCCGCATTTGCGTGTAGGGAGGGTGGAAAATAATTTAGTAAAAACCACCCCCAGTTCACCCGACCGAGATTCGAACCTCGATCTCCCCGTCCTCGGCGGTCTAGCTCAACACGACTGGCAGCGTTAGCCCAACTACGCCACCGAGGCGGGTTTAATGCAATGTTCATAACCAAAAAACCTAAGCGTACAAATACAAATTCCAGGACCTAATTTAGTTTACTTGGAGATAATCGATTGTCTGACGTAACGTACTGCAGTATCGCCAGTTGTGATCCATCGGTAAGCAAGGTGGATAGACAGACAGACAGACAGACAGACAGACAGACAGACAGACAGGGCAAGCCACAGGCTGTCTTTGATGGAACCTCCATAAGCCTTGTGACAAGGGGGGAGAGGTCAAACCTCACATAACATAGTCCCCGCTCGTCTCTAAATGTTGGAAGGTAAAGGGAGTAGGAAAGGGGCAGGGGGCACCAGGAGACCACGGGATCGACCACCACCCGTAGCTGGTACAGTTCATAACCTGAACCACTCCGGTTGTCGCATGAGTCTTATCGCGCTACTCTCGCAGTAGACTAGACTGCCGATTACGGGGATATCGAGGTTCGAGTCTCGGTCGGGTTGTGCTGAGGGTGGTGTTTCCAAAATAGTTTTCCACTCTCTCCCTCCACGAAAATGCAAGTACACTTCCTATAAATATAACCTTCCTAATCCCTAAAATCACTAGCGTAATTAGTAAATAAGCGTATAAGCCGAACGGGTAGAAAGACGCGGTGGTAAAAAAATAGTTCTCAACCTGAGAATACAACCCACGCAAACAGCGACGACAGGAGGGAAGGAAGAGGCTTGGCAAATATTGGTCCATTGCCCTGCTTACTGCGGGGGTGGGGGTTCAAATAAGACGCAGATATTCCATTAGAATGGGGCGGGTCTTCTTTATTTTGGAAGAAAATCAGAGAGGAACATTTTTGTTCAGTATGTTTTGTGAGTAAGTCAACGTAATCTGCAAGCACAGATGTAAGCCTTAAGGGGACGGCCATAGTGGGCGAGCGACTAAAAAATAGAAAAAGAACAGATTGGTTGTAATGAGAGGTGGCCATACTGGAGTGAGCGACTGAGCGCGCACGCTTGAAAGATAGAACTGGTTCTATTTTTCAAGCGCGCGCGCTCGAGCCGGTACAGTCTAGTTTACAGGCGCTAGGCAATATTATTGTATTCTGAAAATTGAAAAATGACACCTGGACACGGGAATCGAACCCGGGACCTCCCGTGTCCAGGTGTCATTTTTCAATTTTCAGAATATGATATCTAGTGGAGTAATTCCCTACTAATAAGCATAAATAATAGCTCTGGCTATTAATTCTTAATATTATTGTATGTTGGTTCTTTGAGTGCTAGGAAAACTTCTCATTTTGACATTTTTACTATCATCGATAAGTTTAGCACACTTGCTACTAACGGCCTAATTTAATTGGTAATATCATTAATCATATATATATATATATATATAGAGAGAGAGAGAGAGAGAGAGACTACGCGGCCACCGAAGCGTGTTGTATTATTACTATCATTATTATTATTATTATCATCACCGCGTCTTACTATCCGTTCGAGTTATACGCACTTACGCTAATGTGCAATGTTAGGGTGATTGTGAGATGAAATGGAGGACCTACAGTTTAACGTGGGATCCGAACCACGGTGGAGGCCTGGCATTCCTCACATTCACAAGTTGTGATTAATACACGTCTTGTCAGAGGTGAAGGAAGGGTTTGGCAATCAGATAAATCTGTGCCGAGACCGAGGATTGAACCCCGGACCCCAGCACAGAAGTCCGACACCTTACCCCTAGACCGTCTGCAGGGCTATTATGAGCATCGCACTTTGTATCGTCCGCTAGTTTTAGCTTTGACTTTGCTTCTAGCGTCAACGCACAGAATAGAATCAGTTTGCGTCAACAGTTGGCAAAACTTTTCCAAAGAATATTATTTACCTTTTAAGAAGTTAGAGGTTAGAAATTAGGTAATTTTATTTCAGGAATGCTGGTATCCATGATTGAACATTATTCATATATTTTTATTTTCCCAAACAGCTGATCACAAGTCACATTATTTGCAAGAAAGATTTAACCTAGCTTAGTTTAATAAACATCTTGCATAATTTTGTTTGCCTACGGTTTGAAATAAAAAAATACTAAGCCTATATTATTCAATACACACAACATATTTTAGTTAACAAATCATAATGTATACTATGTATTCAAATAGTAATGTCACACGGCGAAATTAATAAATTAGTATAAAAAGTTGGCCAATAAAAAAACGATTTTTTTTTGTAGAATGTAGGCTTATGCTTTACGACCCAATGCTTTATTCTTTATATATTTGGGTTGATACTGGAAAAAGTGTATTTTATTCTATTAATTAAAAATAATTTCAACCATTTATAATGTAGACGTATCCTTATACTTAGGCCTATTTTATAATTAAAAAAAACATATGCCTTATAAAACTTTGTCTCAAAAACAACACTTATCAAACAGTAAATGAATATTTTGTAATTTGTCTTTCTTAGTAGGCCTATTTTAAAAACGTCCTCGATTTTGTCAAGCCAAAAAGTGAACGTTTAAAGATATAGGCTTACAGTAAGGTGTTTTAAATAAAGAAAACCTCCTATCTATGCGGTACGCAACTTGGACATACATAGGCCTACTATGTGCTAATTTTGTTAATTTACAGTGTCAAAAAGGTTCTCACGTTTAAGATTTAATCAAATATGTTGTGTGAAGAAGATCTTAGAAAATAAACCTTAGATATTTAAAGTTGATGAAAGCGTTCAAGAACTCCCAAGAATAGTGTTTACACTGAATATTTTCGACAACAATGTCAAAACAATGGGCATTTATACCCAGTTGGCCTAGTAAACTAACTAACAATAAAGTGAACGAGAGGGTAGTTTGGATGGTTAAAAATAATTAAATGCATCTTTTATTTAAAGGGAATTCTTGTGACTTTAGTTATGTGACTAAGAATATAAGGATATTATATTTATTTATAGGTGACCTGGTGGTCTAGGGGTAAGGTGTCAGACTTCTGTGCTGGGGGTCCGGGGTTCAATCCTCGGTCCCAGCACAGATTTATCTGATTGCCAAACTCTTCCTTCACCTCTGGCAAGATGTGTATTAATCACAACTTGTGAATGTGAGGAATGCCAGGCCTCCACCGTGGTTCGGATTCCACGTTAAACTGTAGGTCCTCCATTTCATCTCACAATCACCCTACCATAGCACATTAGCGTAAGTGCGTATAACCCGAACGGATAGTAAGACGCGGCGCTAATAATAATAATAATGATAATAATATTTCTTTATAATGAGTTGTTTGCAATTTATTCACTTCAGGATAAATAGGTCTAACTACTAATTATAGGTTTCAGATAAATTTAGTAAAACTCTTATGATAAAAAAACCTAGGCCTAAACCAAACCGCATGTGAATAATAATGCATTTTGATAGTGTTATGTTACAAAGAAAATATTCTTTTAACATTCAATGTAAGCGTACTATCCCCATTCTTGGCTTACATTATGATATACGCCTATTTAAAGTTAGATTATATGAAAAACAAACAAAAACGTTTTGAGATTATTATATTGGGCCAATGAGATGGCACGTTTAAAATCATGTAACACAAAACACCAAATAAATTACAAAAACTAGCAAACATAACCTCGTAACGCAAACCAAAGGACAAGTAAAATGTCTGCGCCACTCTGCTAGGAAAACATTTGCGATCGTAAAGTGGTCGGCCATAATAACTTTTGACGCAAAGTCTAGCGCCTCTCTGCTATCGGTCGCAAATTCGTTTCGCGTCGTGGTCATAATGTACTTAAAACTCGTAATATACGCAAAAAGAAACCATAAATAGACATTGTTGTAGAAACAACGGATAAAAAGAGCATTCCCTGTCCACTAAAGAGAATAACAATCAACTCACCAATTGCAAGAGCTCTAGTTAAAAATATATATTTGTTTATAGCTCATAAACTATTGGTTTTGAAAGTTTCAAAATTTTTGAACGCAATGAGTTACTTTGTTTCTCAAAGAATTGCGGCTCGATAAGATCAAAATGGGAGATATTAGCTTAAGTAAGGTACAGATGAAGTCGCTTTCCCGGGAACATGAGATGCACCACCTTAATTAGAAGTATTTAAGGTGCACTTTCTGAACCGACTGATTATATCAGTATGTGACAACTTCTACGAGCGAGAGCGAAAAGGCCTACAAATTTTGGCGGGAAGTATATTTTCACGATACTTTTTAGGATTCTTTTAAATGGCCACAATCGACTTGGGACCGACGGCTTTAGTTCCCCTTAGAAGGAAGTTGTGCTACGGATTTTTATTGCTCAAGATAAATCCGTCGAGCCCGGCTGGGTTTGAACCCACGAACATCGGGTACTGAGACGAGCACTTTAACCTAAGACCATCGAGATCCGTAGTGTTAAACAGTGATTAGATGCGAATTTTGATAAAAAGTTTTTGGATCAGATTTCGAGAAATTATAATTCCCCCCCCCCTCTCTTTTCACTCTTAAATAAACTAGGTACTCTTAATTATAAACTAGGTACCCTTAATTTTAGGGTTAGATATATCATTCAAAAAAACTCCTGTGGGGGGGATCTTATGAAAACCCTAAATATAAAATTTTATAACAATCAGTAAAATTGTTTCTTTTCTAGACCGAGATTAAGACGGCCTCGCGAAAACCACCTTTCGAACTCGGGGTGTCATGAAACATTCATCAAAATCTCGAATTCGAGTTTTTTTTGGCAATCACAATACTTCCTCTCTCAGAAGAGTCGCGAGAAGTAAAAATGGCTCGTTAAAAAAGTAAGGCCACGTCTAGAAGAATGAAAGGTCGACAGAAGTGTCATCTTACCGTCTTCCGTCTTAACTGATCAGTTTCTAAGACTCTTTTGACCTAGTTGTGAAAGACAGTTTTTTGTGTGTTTATGAAGAACATCAAAAGAAAAGAACAAAAAAAAAACCAACCACAAACTTGCTCCACTTCTCTTGAAGCCCCGTCCTTTGTGTTGATGGTAGAAATAATAAAATTAGTTATAGGTATTTTAAGTAGAGAGCGACTCTTTACGAAGAGTCTCCTGAAAGGCCATATTTTCTTCCAGAACCCTGGACTATATAGTAGGGTGCTGGTAGAAATATAGGAGTTTCTTCAAAAGGCTATTCGTAGAAAATCAGGCTACATATTAATTTTTTTAAACACCCCTTAAACCTGTTTTTAGTAATGTATGTATTAAGGAATTAAGTTAATTGTCTCATACGAAATGATGAGAATACCTTCTCCCAAATTTGGTATAATTGGGAAAATAAAGGTATTTATTACACCTTTCGGACTTTAATCAACATTCTTTAAGACTCTAAACAAATCTACCGGTAAAATATGCTGTTTTGGGCTAAAAATCAGCCAACCTTTGAAATTAGAATATAATGGTACCATTTTATTCTGGCCATACCTACAAAATGGCGTACTGATACTACCGTGGCATCCACATCACTCTGGCCATACCTATACAATGGCGTACTGCGACTACTCGTGGTATGCAGGTTATTCTGTTCATACCTACACAATGGCGTACTGCGACTACTCGTGGTATACAGGTTATTCTGGCCATACCTATACAATGGCGTACTGCGACTACACGTGGCATCCAGGTTATTCTGTCCACACCTACACAATGGCGTACTGCGACTACTCGTGGTATCCACATCACTCTAGCCATACCTACACAATGGCGTACTGCGACTACTCGTGGTATCCACATCACTGTCCACACCTACACAATGGCGTACTGCGACTACTCGTGGTATCCACATCACTCTGGCCATACCTACACAATGGCGTACTGCGACTACTCGTGGTATCCACATCACTCTGTCCATACCTATACAATGGCGTACTGCGACTACTCGTGGTATCCACATGACTCTGGCCATGCCTACACAATGGCGTACTGCGACTACTCGTGGTATCCACATCACTCTGTCCATACCTACACAATGGCGTACTGCGACTACTCGTGGTATCCTAACACGGTCAGGCAAGAGAAGGCTCTCTCCCCGAGTTGACGGTCAGTGGCGATGACAAGGATCCCAAGCAAGTCGCGACAATGACACGTCCATTAGTGATGAAAGCGCCTCTAGTACGGGCCGCGGACTTGAATGACACTATCGATTGTTGAATGGGTACCAGAGCTCACACACTACATGTCCTACCAGCAAGGATGAACACGTCTCAACCGTCCACATCAATTATTGTGTGTGCCCTGCGTCACACTACCAAGTTCGGGACATCCTGACATTCACACTAGTGGGGTGAGACTGGGTAAGGCTGAGCTTTTAGAAAACTAGCAAACCCGAACGGAAATTGCGCAGTACTTAGTTAAAAATAGAAGAAATTTTTTTGTTGTTTACTAAAGACTTTTATTAAACTAAAGAAAATAAATATTTTTCTCAAATTAATACGACACAAAGAGACGTAGATTTTAGTTTTAAAGAAACTTTATTTACTTAAGCGTATAACCCGAACGGGTAGTAAGACGCGGTGATAAATAATAATAATAATAATAATAATAATAAATAATATATAAATAAATAATAATAATAATAATAATTATTATTATTATTTAGCACCGCGTCTTACTACCCGTTCGGGTTATACACTTAAGTACTAATTACCATAATGGATTAGGAAGCTTTAATTTAGAGGAAGTGAACCCGCATTTGCGTGGAGGGAGAGTGGAATTTTTTTAGAAAAAAATCCCCCCAAGTTCACCCGACCGAGATTCGTACCTCGATCTCCCAGTCCTCGGAAGTCTAGCTCAACACGACTAGTGCGTTAGCCAACTACGCCACCGAGGCGGGTATTAATATTTACTAGTATTAGAGAAAAAAACTTCAATATAGACAGCAATGTTTGTTATAATTTCGCCCAATAGCCTCAGCGGTTCCAAAGATTCATCTGGAAGAGGGTGACCTTTTTGACTCCCGGTAAAAGTAGTTGTGATTTTAATAACGGTTGCCCACCTTCAGGTCAACACATCTTTGTTTAAGTCTTCATTTTGTCAATTTAGACCCAAAAAAAATTGGTCGATATTGGGTCAGACAAGAATGTGCACTTCCGCATCGAAGGGAAAGATGTACACGGAGGAGGATCTCATTTAGTAAAAACTCCCCTTCAGTATAACCGACCGGGATTCGAACCTTGTTTTCCCTCTCTGTCAAATGTAATAAAATCTGAAATAATTTGTTCCAGATGTGACGAAATCAATGGTTTTATTATACCCCCTAGATATCAAATTTTTACCTATCTATAAATATGTGAACAGGGTAACTTAAAATTAAGGATGCCTAACCTATCGTCTCAAACCTAAATGGCATGCAATTTTCAAAAGCGATTCAAACAGTTTTTCTTTACTAAAAGTGTAACTTTTTTTATTGTATTTGATATCTACTGCTTCTTTATTTATTTTTTGTCACCATATCTTACCACCCATTCATGTTATAGGTATATGGACTAATTACGATAATTCCGGAATGGGCAACCCTCTCTACAATCGCCACAAGTGGCGAATTGGCCATAAAAGGGTGGCGAATTTGAGTTCGCCAACTATCACATTAAAATAAACCTTTTCCTGGCGGCGTGTGCCGATTGCAACTTAAAATTTCCTGAATGTCATCGGGAAGCATTCCGCTTTTTTGAATGAGACGATGACGCAACACTGCCACCCTTTCACTATTAGCACAGCGTCTTACTACCCGTTCGGGTTGTACGCACTTACGCTAATGTGTAATGGTAGGGTGATTGTGAGATGAAATGGAGGACCTACAGTTTAACGTGGAATCCGAACCACGGTAGAGGCCTGGCATTTCACACATTCACAAGTTGTGATTAATACACGTCTTGTCAGAGGTGAAGGAAGGGTTTGGCACTCAGATAAATCTGTGCCGGGACCAAGGATTGAACCCCGGACCCCCAACACAGAAGTCTTGACACCTTACTCCTAGACCGCCAGGTCACAAACTCCCCTTCACTCCCTTCGTTTCATCTCTGGCTTCAGACAAAATCTATCGACTTTCGTATTAAATTGTCTTACGGTTTTAATTTGAGCAATTTTCATCTGAGGCAGTTTTAAATGAGTAGTCAAAGTGTTAAAATAACCTCGTTCAAACAGTGTGTGTTGTCTCAAATGTACGATTGAGCAACCTAATTTCTCAAATTTTACTTGATGCGAAAAATTTCCCTTCTCGTTCTCCTGTGACTACAATGAAAGATCTGTTGCCCACCTCTGCGCTAATGTGCTAGGGAAATATAAAGCGTGCCCGCAGTTGCATGAAGAGACTGGAAAAACCGTTTACAGGTCATAAAAAAAGTGGTCGGCCGCCTGCCATCACTTATAAGGAAGTAAGGTGTAAATGGAGTGCTGTCCTGAGTCGTTATCATCGTAAGTACTCAAGTAAGTACCCACTCCCACGCGATAATTCATTACACGTGTTGACACCTATCTAATCTTATTTGTGGCAGCTGTATACTAGCATAAGAGTTTTAAATTATTTGCCCGATGGAGAGCGTACTGAACAATAAATACATATTTTAAACACAATCCACAAAGATTGTTACAATCGTTTAAGGGCTACACCATGGTATTTTTGTTATTAAATATTTATTGAAGGTATTTAACGTGCACTTTCTGAACCGACTGATTATATCAGCACACGAGAATTTCTATAAGCGAGAACGAAAGGGCCTACCAATTTTGCCGGAAAAGGTATTTTCACATACCTCACAGGTTTCTTTTAACATGCCACAATCGACATGGGACCGACGACTTTTACTTCCCCTCAGAACGAAGTTGTGACCTCGTGGTCTAACGCGCTACTCTCGCGTTAGGCTAGACTGCCGAAGACCGGGAGCCCGAGGTTCTAATCTCGGTAGGGTGTACTGAGGGTGGTTTTATACTCTCCCTCCACGTAAATGCGGGTATACTTCCTATAAATGTAACCCTCCCAATCCTTAAAACCATTAGCGTTTTTAATACAAAAACCTGAACGGGTAGTAAGACGCGGTGCTAAAAAAAATAAAAAAAATGAAAGCAGGTACACAAATTCGGCCTTTGCGCTTTCAGTACGTAGCCGAGAAAGTGTACCATCCTCGCCAATGGAGTCAGACAAGAGTGAAGATGTTTGAATTTTTTTTTTTCTCCTCCCCAGCGACAGTAAACAAGGTCTATATGGTGGTATATATACCACGTGATGGATGGCGGGACAGACATTAACCTCGTAACCTAACCCCGCGCTAAAAGCTCTCAGACTCGAGGCTACATTAGACGACGCGACAGGGGTGTACCCACTGGTTAGAAATATATACACACAGCCCTTAGAAACCATTTGCCAAGATTAATCGGTGTTGGCCATCGACGACTTAAAACATGACTAGTCTAGACAGGGAGCAGGAGAACGAATTTAAAGCAATTGCAGCATAATTCTCTTGGACACAAGATGGAAGACCACAACCTATCGCGTCTAGAGAGAACCCCGATATCGCAATTTTGTTATCATCACGTCTTACTAACTACCTGTTCAGGTTGTATGAATATATGATAGTTACTCTAATGAGGCAGGGGGATGAGGAAGGAAGCATTTAAGAGGTAATATACCCGCATTCGCGTGGAAGGAGAGTGGGGAAACAATTTAGGAAAAATCACACCCGACCGTGATTCGAAACCCGATCTCTCCGTTATCAGCAAGTCAATCTAGCACGAGAAAGTGTGACGCGTTGGACCAGGGGTCTACAACTTTTTTTTTTTGTGATCCAATCGACCTGTAATCTTATCAATACTTCAGTGATCATACATAGTTTTTCAGCTATACTTTTGATTTTTTTTTTAATCTATACATCTTATATCCTTAAAATCAACAATCCTCAAAAAATTACCACCTTTAAAGAAAAGATATAGAATAAATAAAAGGTACATTCAGGTTAAATTTTAATAATACCGATTATGACGAATCCAGGCATTTTGCTCACACTCAAATATTATTTATACGTACTTAATATAAATTGTGTGTTTTAAAAAAAACTCAAAGTTCGACTTTCAGGCCGGTGACAAGACTGACGTTTTGGTCGCTGCGACCAGGGTCGCTCTAGTGTATTGCATTGTTTCATATGAGGGAGGTCAGAAAGATTTGAAAATGTCGATGTTAAGCGTTATTTTGGACGTAGCGACCTCTCTCATATTAAACAATGCAATACATTAGAGCGACCCTGGTCGCGGCGTTTGTGTCGCAGCGACCAAAACGTCAGTCTGTCACCGGCCTAGGACCATTCGGCCATTGAAGCTAATATATCAAAGTGCAATTATTAATTAATACTAAATTGGGACTTTAATGTGAAACTTGAATAAGTTTTTTTAATTTTTTTTAGTTATTTCAGTGAAATTAGGGCGTATAAACGAAAAGGTGATTCTCATTTTATGTAGAGTTTACTAATTCAACCCCCCCCCCCCTTTAATTTTTTCCATTTGATGCTCGCAAGAGGTGGGAGTCTCAATTTGCAAAGATATAATGTCTAAACGTTTGACCAACATTTGGCGGCACACCTTTGATGGGTTCGCGGCACACAGTTTGAGAACCACTGGTCTAAGGCGTCACTCTCAGGGAGGTGGGGGAAGCTCTCTAATGCCTTCAGTGTGTTACATGTTTGTGTGTTACGTAACACATATCTTATACTTAAATGATTCTAATGTTGACAAAATAATATTATTGTTCATGTTTTCACAGTTAGTAAACATAGCTTATTGTTTGCTTGGTGTTACAAGGGAGGGGAGGGAGGGGTTAAAAAAACGCAAGAAAAAAAGCGTCACGTGGTTTATGGATGATCCCTGAGGGGAATTTCATGGTTTAAATCCCGGTGAGCTGTATTAAGAGTGATCTTTCACTCTCCCCGCAAATGCGGGGACACTTCATCTATATACAACCTTCCATATCCCTAACAAATGAGCGAAATTAGTATATATTTGTATAAGCCGAGTAAGAAGTAAGACACGGTGCTAAAAATATATTTAAAAAATAAATATATATCCAAGCGTCGCCTTAACAGTTCTTCGGGGACGCAGATTGAGTTTACCCATAGGTTCCAAGATTCAGATTAGATATCCGGGATTCTTAGGTAAAATTAAAATTTGGTATTCGTACGGGCTTAAACCTATCTATAAATTTGTTACGCAAGGTTCCCAACACACCCTCGTCATTCTATCCCCTCCTACGTGAACTGAAAGACAAGAGACGGCGCTCGTCTTACAGACGGCTGCAGCGTCCTCTAGGGTTCAATCGACGTGACGTCGACACCAAGCCTCCTCCTCCTCCCCTTCCCACCTCTTTTCATTCAGCCGTGCTAAGGACGATCTTCACTGCCGTCCCACGCGCCAACCTACGACGCTCGGCGTCCTTTAAATACCCCGCGTCACGTCCTTGCGCCGTCAATCAATCCCCCCAATCCCGTCCCCACGCGCTTCTCGTCAACGCCGACCTCCAAAGAGACCCCGCGCCGATGGGTACATTTAACTACAGCTTGTCGAAGGCGATACTCTCGCAATGGACTGTACTGCCGATGACGATGGTTCGATCCCTGTCGGGTATGAGGGGGATTTTCCAAAATTGTTTTCCGCTCTCCCTTCACGCAAATGCGGGTACACTTCATATAAATATAGCCTCCCTAATCCCTAAAACCACTAGAATCAGGGTGTCCAGTCAAACTATATTTTAAAATTTCCTGACTTTTCCAGGTTTTCCAGAGCCATTTTCCAACTTTTGCAGTCACTATAATATATTAAAAACATTATTTTATTAAGATCGCAACTTAATGTAATAATATTTCTAGACACATACATAATCTGAAATTGTGTCACTCTATGACGGAGTTAAAGAATTTCACTCTAAAGCAATGGGCTATTGTGTTGTGTGATCTAAGTTAGATTTCAATTAGATCCTATTGAGTACACCAGTACATTTTAAAATTGTTGCGAGATACGTTCTTTTTTAATTTCTTCTTTCAACATAGCGTAATCGAATTCTCACACACGCGCATAGCCATGACTCAATTTTGGCTAAAAAAAAAACCACGCAGAGAGCGAGAGATGAAAAGATGACACAAAAATCACATGTTGACCTTGAGAATTCAGATTATTATGCTCAACTGTGTCGGAAAAGATTCGCGGTGGCTATTAGCCGGAAGAAAAATGTTATTTTGACTATTTTAACTGAAAGTTTTGTATTATTTTAATGAATAGATGAAAATTCCAGAAATTTGATCAAATTCCCTGACTTTCCCATTACTTTTCCCTGTTTTCCAGGTTGCTGGACAACCTGTAGATTAATCAGTACATTAGCGTATAACCCTAACCGGCAGGGGTCGGCAACCTTTTTTGGGCCCCCCAATCGATTTTTACATTTATCAAAGGTCCCGCATTACCCCTCGTTTCCCACCCTACTTTTAAAAAAAAAATCTATACATCTTGTATTTTTCATTAAATTCAATATTTCCTTCAATACCTATGTCTCCACCTTCAAAGAAAATACATCAAACAAATAAAATATACACTCCATTCACCCTGAAAGGTAGCAGTCTTACCTTGACGGATTACACTATGGCCCTATCTTATAAGCTGTACCATAGTGGAATAATCCAAGGGAAGCTTACTTTTTCGTGACGATATAATTTTCTTATGTGATCGACTGAAAATTGCTGTCAGATAGATCGACAGATCGATCGCTATCGACCTATTGCAGACCCCTGCCCTGACGGGTAGTAAGACGCAGTGCTAAGAAAAAAATGTTCGGCCAGTTGTGTACTTAAAATGTGCAATGTGTCCACAAGAGACAATGGGAACTCCCCCACGTGGAGGAACGAGGTTGAATACCGATGAGGGATATTTAGGTACCGGAAGTAGTTTCGAGAGCTGCAAACAATCTGGAAATGTTGAAGAGTCCCCTCGTGTATGTGTAGCCACGTCGCTCGGGCCTCGCGGTCGGAGAGGAAGACTCGAGAGCAGAGGAATCTGGTTCGATGCCAAAATATGCAGTAAACAATTTCATATTCGTGCATGTGAGAAATTTCTATTTAAAAAATCAGAGAGAATTTCATGACATCAAAAGACGAGTGTTTAGAAATTTGTGATGTCCTAGGTTTAAGTTATTAAAGTTTTATTTACAGATGAGCGTTTAGAGTTTGGTGATGTCCTAGGTTAAGTTTTTTTTACAAACCGCGTCTTACTACCCTTTCGGGTTATGCGCTTATGTACTAACCACACCGATGGGATTAGGAAGGTCATATTTATAGGAAGTATACCCGCATTTGTGTGGAGGGAAAGTGGAAAACAATTTTGGAAAAACCACCCTCAGTACACCCGACCAAGATTCAAACTTCGATCTCCCCATCATCGGCAGTCTCGTCTAACGCGAGAGTAACGCTTTAGACCTCGCGGCCACCAAATCGGGTGGTTATTAATTGAAAGCAACTTTAATTTATTTTTTTACGAACACAATTTAAATAAAATTACTATTAAAAATTAATAAAATACAGGAATTAATGTAATTATTATGTGCGAAAATGAACCACTTTTATCCACCCAAACCTTCACAAAAGGTCCCCAGAATCCTATGGGCGACCTTGGCAGATGTACGACGCATAACAAAATCATTGTGAACTTCCTTTGATGACCAAAACATCATCAAATAAATAGCACGGCGAGAAAATATTAAACAAAACGGTTCGTTATGACTAATTGCTGGCGCAATGCGACTGGTGGCACAAAACGGAATATTTACCACGATGCAACAAAGACGATTGAGGGCCTAACGCCGCAGAAACATCGCGCGCACATGTGTTTGTGTGTGTGTGTGTGTGTATATATAGGCTTATATATATCTTACATTGCACATTACAATGACCATAATACAACAGAGACGATTGAGGGCCTAACGCCGCAGAAACATCGCGCGCACATGTGTTTGTGTGTGTGTATATAGGCTTATATATATCTTACATTGCACATTACAATGACCATGGGTAGAACCAGCTTCGGTGGCCGCATGGTCTAAGGCGCTTCGCTAGCAGTAGACTAACCTTCTGATGACCAGGAGATCAAGGTTCGAATCTCAGTCGGGTGTATTGAGGGTAGTTTCTTCAAAAACAGTTTTCCACTCTCCCTCCGCGCCAAATACGGGTACACTTCATTTAAATATAACCTTCCTAATCCTTAAAAACCATTAGCGTAATTAGTACGTAAGAGTCTAACCCGAATGGGTGATTAAGACTTTAATATATTAAACAAGGGGAAGGAAGGTAGGGGGCGGGTAAGGGAGGTACAGTTCACCAATGATAATTTTTTTTTCGTCCGTGCCGGGATTCGAGCCCGGGACCCTTGGCTCAGCAGCCAAGACACGCTACCGTGTCGGACCTGAAAGAGCCTACATTTTTTTTTTCCGACATCGCATCTCACTACCAATCTCGTATTTTACTACCAATTACGATAATGTGTTAAGGGATGAGGAAGGTTAAATTTAGAGGAAGTGTACCAGTATTCGCGTGGAGGGAGAGTGTAAAACGATCAAGGAAAAAATCACCCTCAGTACACCCGACCGGGATTCCGAGCGAGAGTGGCGCCTTAGACCATTCGACCAACGAAGCGGGTAGTTTTAATTTGTATTGGCGCTACAAAGGTTATAATTACGGCTGTAACGAGATATTTCCTCCTTTTAATTCGTACGCTCTGAAACTCGAGCGCAAGAGAACACGATGAAAAAATATATTATTGTCGGTATTTAGAGGCGCGTCGACACATTTGGGTCACTAGCGCCTTAGGGGGGGGAAAAAAAAAAATATATATATATATATATATAAGCAC
>CABFWB010004359.1:30859-40993 GCA_902151455.1 Timema bartmani
ATATATATATATATTAGCACCGCATCTTACTATCCGTTCGGGTTTTACGCTTATGCATTAATTACGCTAATGGTTTTAGGGATTAGGGAGTTTAAATGTATAAGAAATTGACCCGCACACGCGTGGAGTGAGAGTGGAAAACCATGGCTGGGTTCAAGAAATAAAAAAAATAAAATTAAGAAGTTGTTAATCTCGTAATCTTTTTTTCCTGTACTCTATACTTAATCCCAATATTTACAATTTTTTCTAACCAATTTTGACCAAAGTGAAATGTATATAATTTTAAAATAACATTTGGCCAAACTTTCAAAATTGCAATCTGAATGGACTTCAAAATCTGCATAAACTCTAAGAGGACAAAATGTCACTCCAAGCTTACAATATTATTCATAGCTCACAGTCTCGAGTGTTTTGGAGTAACCTAAGAGGCAAATTCGAAGTGAGGCAAGCCGAAGCCTCACTTTGATGTACCGACACGACTTGCCTCGGTTCAAATTTGCCTCTAGAGTACACGCACCTTACATAGACTTACCAGGCAGTAAACAAAAGCAACATGAAATATAATTACCGTTCATCATCCCATGAATTATAAACATTTGTTGGAACTATATCTCTTTCTTTNAGGCCCCATTTACAAAAAAAAAAACACTCTGAAATTGTGATAATAAATTTAAATGAGTCTCACAAGAGAGTGTCACAATCATAACTAGCAAAAACGTTCCTTGTTCTAGTTGTTTTTACAAAGAGGGTCTTCTAAACTTTAGTGTGTTGTAAGATCTTCGGCTAATTTAGGCATAACATCATGACCTACCCCGATCAATATTTCACGATTCAACTGAGGATCGTAAATGATTATTGTTTCATGTTGATATTTCTTTGGATTTCACAGTGTAAAAGTTTGGAAGGCCTCCCATGTTGGATTTTCCGTAGATTTGCGTTTCAATGTAGGCCTATTGTTTAATTTCTGTCAATTTGGTACACTTTCTGGGTGTTCTAGAATTTTGTCAAAACTTTTTAAATAAAGAGAAAAAGTTTTGACAAAATTCCAGGACCCCTTGACAGATATTCAAGATCTGTTGATATTAGAATGTGCAGAAAACTAAACTTTATGTTGTTACTGGAGAAATATTTGATTTATTTTGGCCAAAAAATTTCAATTCTATAAAAACTGTAAAAAAAATACTTGCGCTCCCTTCAGCCGCACCTAAGCCCCAATCCCCCCAATTAACTCCTCATTAATTCAAACCCCATGTTGACAGTGATGACACCACAAGGAACATCAAAGGTAATTACGTCAATGCTAGTTCCTGACAGCGCCACCTAAAGGTTTCTTGGGCAGTGTAGCCAACCCCTACAGTTTGTGCAACCTTTGGTACCTAGTTAGTATGTACCTTAGACCTACTTGGTATGTTTACATTTTACCTCGGTAAGACTCGACCGTTAATCGGATCCCAGTTGGTATACAGCCGCTTAGAGTTAAGACCGTGTGGCCACCGAAGCGGGTCCAATAATGTTGTCATATTTAAACCCTCCTCCCCCCACCCCCTTCTCATTCATCCCGCAAGTTTTTGTTTCACTCGCCTTCGTTAGTTCCAATTGTTACCTCGGACAAAAAGAGAATGCTATAGCAGGATTCCTGTATAAAGGAACTTTCGGGGGTGGTTGGAGGGGGGGTATATTGAAGTCAAAATTGAATTATCAATATTTTTACATATTGGTGCTATTTCACAGGTAGTTCCGACACTTTAGATCAGTCGGTAACGTGTCTATCCTACCTTTTGAAGGTCCCGGGTTCGATTCCAAGCATGGCCGAAAATGTATAATTAGTGAAATTTGGGTTTCCCCTTTTCAAAGTGCTAAACTAACGGACGGGGAGAAAGGAATGCTGGGTATGGTGTCTGTTCACAAAATGAACGTTAAATAGTTTACCTCAGATTAAAAAAAAATCATAATTCATAAGTAATGATTAAGTGAAAACAGCAGATTCCATGACTTGACGTATGACTATATGAAAATTGTTTAGCAAATCTTGTCTGTCAAATAAGTTACTTCCTGACTAGTAGGAGACTAACTAAAAAAAAAATTGTCACCGCGTCTTACTACCCGTTCTAGTTTACGCCATGTACTAATTACGATAATGTATTACGGGTGAAAAAGGTTGAATTCAGATGAAATGTACCCGCATGGAGGGTGAGGAGAAAACCATTTAGTAAAAAAAAACAAAACTCACTACACCCGACCTCCCCGCCTTCGGCAGGCTAGTCTTTACGAGAGTTACGTCTTCTTAGACCATGCGGCCACCGAAGCGGGTGATAGGATATCGAACCCGGGATCCCTAGCTCACTAAAAGGCAGACGCGTAACTGTCAACGAAAAAGATGTTGAAGGACTATACCTATATCGAAGAAACGGCCCGCAGTCGCGCGGAATATTACAATGCGTCCACATTAATTCAACGCCACGTCACGCCAGAGCGAATCTATTTTTGAAAAAGACCCTTCGAGAGGAAACACGGGTAATTACGTGCAAGCTACTTCGTTCAAAATAAATACTGAAGAGGGAAGGGGGTAACAGCGCAATAGAAAACGTAAAAAATGAACGGAATATCTTCCACGTCGGGTTACAAATACAAATAATAATAATAATGATGATGAAAATAATCATAATAAAACGTGACCTCTTGATGGGGGAGGGAGGGGCGGGGGAGATGAAGCTCGAGGGGAGTACCATTGTCTTTCCACTTTTTAAATAAAATAAGATTCACTCGTGCGCACAATCTCTTCTTTTTTGTTCGTTCTCTTTCGTATTTTGTTTCCATCGCGAATTGGCTCCCAGTCCGAGCTATATGCATTTTAACTACGTTGATGTAGTAAGGATGAAGATGCAATGTACCCGCATTTTCGTCAGGGGCGAATGGTAAAACCCGTGATTTCGAGCCCCAAATTCCCGGTCACGGGTGGACCAGACTAAATGAGCCCTAACATTTGGTCCGCGTGCCCACAGATGCTCGCCTCTACGTCCTGCTACCCGTTCGGACGTATACTTACACTGACGGGGCAGGTATGAGGAAGGTAACACATTTTAGATCCACTTCGGTGGCCGCACAGAGCCACTCTCACAAAATACTGGACTGTCGATGACGGCGGAGATTAGGTTTCGAATCCCAGTCGGGTCTAACGAGGCTGGATTTTGCTAAATGGTTTACCAGCTTATATCCACGCAAATGCGGGTATACTTATTCTGAATTCAACATTCCTAATCCCCAAATCATTAGCGTAATTAATACATGAGCGTGTCACCCGAACGTGTAGTAAGACGCGGTGTTAAAAAAACCCACAGGAAGTACCCGCGTTTGCGCGGAGGAAGAGTGTAAAACTATCAATCACAGTACACCCATCCGGGGACACGAACCCCGTACTCCCAGTCACCGGCCGGCCAGACAAGAGTGAAGCCCTTGTCTACCTGCCCGACTTTGTGTGATACTTTTTTTTTAACGTGGTGTCAGCCCCAGGTCGAGCCATAACGACCGAACGGCCACCGTTTGTTAGCGATGATAGTGCCAACAAAATGGTGTCATGTGGTCACACAACAAACTCCTCAGTCAGTAATCTCAGTTTTCTCAACCAGAGTTTTCATTCAAGTAGCTTCTAATTTGTCCTCAAGAGGCTGAGTTTGACCCACTGCTTGAAAGGGAAATCTGTAAGCGCCGGGGACCGAACCCGGAACCTCTGGATCTGTGGCCAGGACCTTTTACCATTCAACCACAAAGCGGCGGTCGCGGTATAGACGATAAATATCCCTAACCATCTTACGTTCAAGAAAAGGTTCAAACGAATGCTTCGAATAATCTTCAGAGATAAAATAAAATATTCCGAAAATACTTTCGAGGATAACCTAATTTTAAAAATGCCGTCGCTCAAAAGCCCCATTCTCACAAAAGACGAGTTTTTTTTTCACAAGTAGCGGCATAGTTGAGCATAAATTCCTAAACGTGGGAAACCAAGTGAGTTGATAACGCTACTCGGTGGAGCAGTTTATCAGTAGGAGAACAAACAGGGTAGGAGAAAAATACAAATGTGTTGTGACCAGCTCTGATGGGATGGAAGGGGATGCGAGGAAAAAACAGTATTTTTGGAGTTGTTATATAGTAAAACATTTGTTTGTCCAAAATAAATTAAATATTGCTCCAGTAGAAACATAAGAGTTTAGTTTTTTTCACATGGCGATATCAACAGTTGTTGAATATCTGTCAAGGATGTCCTGGAATTTAATTACAACTTTTTATCTTCATTTAAAAAGTTTATCGCCTGATGACACCTTGCTCATGACGGATATTCAACAACTGTTGATATCACAAAGTGGATAAAATTAAACTTTATGTTTCGGGCGCACTCAAATTGCGGAATAAAGATTACCCCCCCTTAGCCAGTGCACATGAATTTCAGAACAACCTGTAATCCCATTCAACTCCAAACACCTAACCTAAACTAACCTAACCTGGGCACACCAAATTGCGGAATAAAGTATACCTATCAGCAGGCATTCAATTAGGGCACACCCGAATTTTGGAATAAAGTTCACCCCTCAGCCGGTGCACGTGAATTTCGGAACAACCGGTAATCTTATTCAACTCCTAACTCCTAACCTGACCTAACCTAACCTAGCTTTCATTTTCCACTTTGAACAAACTCAAATGAATTTAAGTTTAACTCCGCAGTTAGTGTAGGGGTGTTACCAAACTCGAAAAAGTTTTTCCGCAATTCGTGTGCACCGTATGTTTCTACTGGAGCAATATTTTATTTATTTTAGACAAAAAAAGTTTTTCCATAAAAACTGCAAAAACACTGGCCTTTTCTCGCGCCCATTTCACCCTACCTTAAATGGCATTCGATTCATAAAGATTCATCCCACGCTCTTATATCCCCGGGAATTTAGCCCTTAGTGATCAACCAAATTATTCTTTATTTATGTTACTTTTCAAAGGGAGAATGCCAACTTTTAAAGAGTTTACAAGTCTAGCTAAAGGGTCATA
Source organism: Timema bartmani (assembly GCA_902151455.1). Lineage (NCBI taxonomy): Eukaryota > Metazoa > Arthropoda > Insecta > Phasmatodea > Timematidae > Timema > Timema bartmani. The sequence continues at coordinate 35,891 of CABFWB010004359.1, forward strand.
GAAGATAGTTTTGTGTTAAATCCACTAAACGCCACATTTGTGTGGTTGCAATTTTTTTTTTAACACCGCGTCTTACTACTCGTTTGGGTTACACGCTTATGTACTAATTACTCTAACGAATTATGGATGAGTAAGGTTGAATTTAGAGGAAGTGCATGAGTGGAAAACAATTTTGGAAAAAACTACCCTCATTTCACCCTACTGAGATTCGAACCTCGATCTCCTCCGTCATCGGCAGTACATTATATTGCAAGAATGACGCCTTAAGACCATGCGGCCACCGAAGAGGGGTTTTAAGACAACTAAAATAAGTTTTCGTTTGGTTGTTTTATCAGGTTGAAGGGATGGTTATCCGCGTCACACCCTACGCTAATTGGAAGACGTATCATCAACACACTGAAGGATGTTTATCAACAAACCGAGACAGTTATCAACAAATTGAGAGACAGACGCAAATAGTTACATTCGTGTTTAAATAAATAATCAAGGTGGTCAAAAAGGGATTTACAAGGTTAAGTATATTAATTTTTCCAGGATGTTACGAAGCCTTCATAAAAAAGATAATAAAACCCTGTTTATAAAAAGTATATTTATTGAAATATATGTCTATTGAATAAAACTAAGACAAATCTTACCGCTATCGAATTATATATTTTTGTTAGCACCGCGTCTTACTATCTTTTCAGGTTATAACTTGAGTCTATGTACTATTTACGCAATGTGTTTGAGATGAGGAAGGTTGAATTTAAATTATTATTATTATTATTATTATTAACACCGCGTCTTACTACCCGTTCGGGTTATACGCACTTACGCTAATGTGTAATGGTAGGGTGATTGTGAGATGAAAATGGAGGAACTACAGTTTAACGTGGGATCCGAACCACGACGGAGGTCTAGCATTCCACAAATTCACAAGTTGTGATTAATACACGTCTTGTCAGAGGTGAAGGAAGGACTTAGGATTGAACCCCGGACCCCCAGCACAGAAGTCCGACACCTTACTCCTAGACCGCCAGGTCACCATTGAATTTAGAGAAAGTGTACCCGGATTTGCAAGTAACGAGAGTGTTTTCTTTCCTTATTAGAAAATTGTACAGAGATAGGAAATGTCCATGATAGATAAAATTATGTTTTTTACTTGTAGGCCTATCACAATACAATATTTTTTGTAATCATATTGATCGGTGGACGCGTGGTCTAAGGCGCTACTCTCGAAGTAGGTTTGACTGTCGATGACGGGGAGATCAAGGTTCGAATCTCCGTCGGTCGTACTGAGGGTAGCATTTCCAAAATTGTTTTCCATTCTTCTTATACACAAATGCAGGTACACTTCATCTAAATATAACCTTCATAATCCCTAATTAGTACATAAGCGTATAACCCGAACGGTTAGTAAGATGTGGTGATAAAAAACAACAACACAGAGATCGACAGAAAGTGTACGAAAAAATAGAAGAGAAAAAAAACACCTTTTGAATGGCCAGTACTTGAGGCAATATACGGGTGGTCAGATCATCCCAGCACGGACTGTACTCGGGCAATGAATGGAGCTCGTCCGCCCACGGACCGTCCGTTCTAACACCCGCCCGAGACAAGGTGTCGGGGGAAATTAACAACATTACGTTTCACTGCGCAGATAGGGAGGGCTGCGGGAACAATCTCCTGTTTAAATACAGCCTGTGGATTCGAGGATGTCAATATAACATCGCATCGCTATTCATATCATCAAATTGTGATTTTAATTATCAAATACCTCACCCCGATGGTCGAGTGGTCCAAGAGGCATCCCTCTCGCTGCCGATAACGGTCGGGTGTAATGAGAGAATGGTTTTCCACTCTCCCTTCACGTTAAAAAGTGGATGCACTTCCTCCAGATTCAACCTTCCTCATTCCACATATTAGTATAGTTAGTAATGTTTTCCTAAATAGTTTTATGCTTTTACTCCAAGCAAATGCGGATACATTTCCTCTTAATCTACCTTCCCCGATATATAACCACTCCCCCCCCTTTTTGTTTGAATATGGGGACAGCCCAGACGGGTAGTGTCACCAGAAGAACTAGAGTACAGCTTGTAAATAGAAAGGCAGAAGAACTAGAGTACAGCTTGTAAATAGAAAGGCAGAAGAACTAGAGTACAACCTGCAAATAGAAAGCTAGTGTCACCACAAGAACTAGAGTACAGCTTGTAAACAGAAAGCCAGAAGAACTAGAGTACAGTCTGCAAATATAAAGCTAGTGTCACCACAAGAACTAGAGTACAGCTTGTAAACAGAAAGCCAGAAGAACTAGAGTACAGTCTGCAAATATAAAGCTAGTGTCACCACAAGAACTAGAGTACAGCTTGTAAACAGAAAGCCAGAAGAACTAGAGTACAGTCTGCAAATATAAAGCTAGTGTCACCACAAGAACTAGAGTACAGCTTGTAAACAGAAAGCCAGAAGAACTAGAGTACAGTCTGCAAATATAAAGCTAGTGTCACCACAAGAACTAGAGTACAGCTTGTAAACAGAAAGCCAGAAGAACTAGAGTACAGTCTGCAAATATAAAGCTAGTGTCACCACAAGAACTAGAGTACAGCTTGTAAACAGAAAGCCAGAAGAACTAGAGTACAGTCTGCAAATATAAAGCTAGTGTCACCACAATAACTAGAGTACAGCTTGTAAACAGAAAGCCAGAAGAACTAGAGTACAGTCTGTAAACAGAAAGCCAGAAGAACTAGAGCCCTACCTGCAGAAGCAAGTCACGGTCTCGTCCATGTCGAGGACCAAGTTGCCGTTGATGGTGGCATACTTCATGACCTTCCTGCTACTCATGAACGTAAACATGGCCGGTCGCCGCTCCACTAGTTCTCGAGGTCGTAAATGAATCAGAAAACTTGAGACGAAATCGGCGACAAAAAAAAAAGTTGTAATCGTATTTAAAACAAGGGCCAATAGCGAAGCTCGGAAACCCGACAAGAGCGAATATCTTCACTACCGAACGCGTCAGAGAAGAAAAGCTAGTCCAAGAATGTAGCATCTTTCGCCTGAAGATTAGTCGGATTAAATACGTTGTTTTTTGCAAACCTTTCTATTACTCTTCCGTGCTATCAACATATTTAAACTATAGAGTCGTGCCCTGGAGAAAAATATCTGAAGTCAACTTTCTTGCATGTCCAAGTCACAGAATTTGTAGTAAAGCCCAATTTAGACTAGACGTTTTGTGATTTTTGTGAAAATACCTCATCACCTTTTGCTAAGAGACCTCAACAACTTTTTATGACGATGGGAACCATGTCTTAATACCATATTTATTATTTTAACACCGCGTCTTACTACCTGTTTAGATTATACGCAGATGTACTAATTACATGGATAACGCGCCAGTCGTGTTGAGCTCGACTGCCGAGGACGGGAAGATCGAGGTTCGAATCTCGGTCGGGTGACTGAGGTTTTTTTCTTAAATAGTTTTCCACTCACTCTCCACGCAAATGCGGGTTCACTTCCTCTAAATTCAACCTTCCCAATTTCTAATCCATTAACGTAATTAGTACTTAAGCGTATAACCCGAACGGGTAGTAAGACGCGGTGCTAAATAATAAAAAAAACTAATTATGCTAATGTATTAAGGAGGAGGAAGGTTGAATTTAGATGAAGTGTACTAGAATGAACCTGGAGGGAGAGTGGAAAAGCTTTTAGGAAAAAATCTCCCAGTAAAGCCGATCGGGGTTTGAACCCGGATCTCCCTATAGTTGGTAGTCAAGTCTATTGCGAGAGTGACGCCGTATAATGTAGATAATTCGATCACCGAAGTGGGTCTTTCTTAAGGGGAATCGTATTTTAATTTTGTTTATTTACTTTAAAAGCCGTTTTAACTGATTTAAATTTGACGTAAGAAATTTTACAAACTTATTAATTGCAAGTGTTTGAGTTTTTATATCTGACATAATAACTTGCTACAAATGAACGTGTAAATATTTCAATACAATCACCTGAACACTTTCTAAACTAATAAATATTTCTACTGCAAATAAAAATCACATTTTTATACAAGAGTTTGTTTGTATTTATTTATGTTTTATCTTACTCTGACAAGGTTTTAAATATGTTTCAAATTAATGGCGGATCAGTTATGAACCATTTGATTTTTGGTTTTAGGAGGTCGGGTTTTTAAAATAGCTTGACGCACATCTCATGATGTTCATAGTTTTTAAAAATCACGCATAACGCATTTTTACGCTGACATTTCATATCCGACATGGTTTACTACGGCCGATTATAGCAGTCATTTTAACTGACATTTTATTTAATTTTTAATGTGATTAATCTTTAGGGTAAAGGCTTTCAAAACGATAAGTAAAATAACCCGTCAAGGGTCCCCAGCTGAAGTGCACCCACATTAGCGTGGAGAGAAAATAGGCAACCAATAATGAAAACCCAACCCACCGGCTCCCTCTTCACCGGCAAGTCGGACAAGATGTAATTTCAGGTCCAACACTAAAAGCTCAGTCGGTCACACTTCAGCATTTTTATAGGTTATTTTAAAAATTATGTTTTAATTATTTATCTAACATTCACTTTTGTTTTGGTGTTTCAAGTGCGAAATTAATGGGATTTTCTTTTTTCTACAAATATTTAAATTAACTGAATTTTCCTTCATTGTAATTCAACATTTTAGAAAACATTCTAAAAAGATCATCCGTAAGGAGTGTAGTATATAGTAAAAGTTAATACTTAGATATTATATTAATAATTAAAGATTAATGAGATGTATGGGTTTAAATTGATTGGCAACTAAGGATATTGTGATAATTGAATTATGTTTAAACTTTATGAAAAGTTAAGTTACTTGATATATATATTAATTACAAAATGTACTATAATATAAGTCAAATGCGGTAAGCTAATAACATAACATACACATTATTGATTGACAATCATTTATAAGTGAAACTATAGTGTAATCATAATAAAAACAATTAGTTTACTAAGTAGTTAAAATATAGTGTAGAAGTGTGAGTCAATTGAAAATGAACAAATTGAATGATACTATTCACTAGGATTGACCAATTGTTTTGAATAAAGGTAACAAACCGAACACATTATACATTAAAGATTAAG
>CABFWB010004359.1:50009-60751 GCA_902151455.1 Timema bartmani
AAGAGTAGGATGAGGAAAGCAGAACTTAGAAGAAATGTACCAACATTTGTAAGGGAGAGCGGGAAACCATTGAGGAAAAACACCCTAAATACACTCAACAGGGGAATCGAATTTTCACCTCTCCGTCAACAGTAGTTTAGTCTATTATGAGAGTGGCGCTTTAGACCCTCTGACCAGTGATAGGGTGCCTAGATTATTAAAAACACAAATATTATTTTGTCCTGGAAGATAAACGATGGAGTACGGTACTCAAACATACAAGTTGTAAATGTTTCCTATTCTTCACAACAACCAAAATAATAAAGGGTATCGGAGAATATAAATTATTTTACTCTGGACGATGGATAACTTTATAAAATTTACTATCATTAATATTATTTTAAATATCATATTATCTAAATATTGCAATTTTAACAAAAATATTTATTATAATTATCATTGAAATTATATAGACTCGGCAAGAAAGGCTTGGTCCACAGGATAACACTATTACATATTTTTGGTCAAAAAGTGAAAAACTAACTTCCAAACAATGTGTAATGCTTTATTTTTATTTTTAGCAATTAGAGTTAAACGCCTAGGCCTATATAAACTAATTACATTATTGAGTTAGGAATGACGAAGGTTGTGCTTAGTAGAGGAAGTGTACTCCCATTTGCAGAGGGAAAGTGGAAAATCATTTAGAGAAAACCACCCTCCTTAGTTAATGCAACAAGAACTCGAAACTCGATCTCCCTGTCATTGGTCGTCTGGAATTGTGAGAGTGAATTCTTAAGACAAGGGGTCCCCAATTATTTTTTATGTAGGTCCGTTTTAAAAACTCAACATACTTTCGCGGTCCGGCAAAACTTCAACAGTGACTCAAGTTCAAACACTATGGAACTATAATTCAAAAACGTGATTTTTCCTTCCTTTTAGTTATTTTACCTACTTATTTATTATTAGTGGCCTTCCATGTCTACTACCTGCCCACCATCAAAATAGCATGATTTCTTATGTTTATCGCTATCTCGTCAAGGTCCTTAAAAATGTCTCTGCGGTCCGGATGCGGACAGCGGTCCGCCATTTGGTGACCATTGCCTTAGACCATGCAGCCACCGAAACAGGTAAGTGTTAAGCTATTATATGTTGTCTTTTTAAATGGGCTAAGATTACTTCTTGAACAACTTACATGGGCCTAAAATTTAATTCAATTATATGAAGCTAGAAAGTTGTAAACATTTACCAATAACAGTGTAATACCTATTAAATCGCAATACATGATAGATATTGGTCATAAAATGGAAAAGTTTGTATAGTTTGTTTCCTATTTTAATCTAACCCAGAAAATAGAAACTGCATGAAGGCTGTTATTAAAATCAACATTTTAAAGAATTTATAGCTTTAGTTCCTGCAATTAATTTTACTATTTAAGAGTAGATGTTCCTCTTAAGGCTGTTATAGGTTACACCACATTAATGTGTGCATAACTTATACATTTTTGGTATATCTTTGGATGGGCACTTAGATATTTTTAAGTGTCACGGAAGGGCTAGGCTACCTCAGGTGATTGTTGATTTTTTTGTTGTTGAAAAAATCATGTGGAAGGGTAAGAGCACTAGTAATGGTTCAGACCGTCAAATAAAATCATGTTTCATTTGGTAATAGTTTTAATTTAAATTGAGGGGGAGGGGGAGAATTAATTGTAAGGTTTGCATTGTTGTCATAATATACATGGGCTGTATGAACAAAGTTTGTAAATATGAAAATAAATATTAAAGATAAATTAAAATGGGATTTGGTCAATAAATCCAGCATTCATAGTTTTAAAATAACTGTAAACCGGCAAACTGATAACCAGAAAATGCAAATAAGCTTAATTGATCATAGTAAATAATATATTTATAATGCAACACAAATGAGAAGATCTGGTATTAGGACTTGATAAATTCGCATATAATCAAGATAGCAAGTGATAATTAAGTGAAGTGTAAACCAGAAACCAATTATTAATGTTGCTGTCAATTGTATTGACATTGGCCTTGTCAAAAGCAGTTTTAAGTGTAAGATAAGGTCAGCTTGGGATTAGAATTTATGAACTATTAACATTTTTATCAAATGAAAGATAGGCTTACCCCATAAACCAATCCACGGTATCGCGGAGATATTCGGGTAGCCTATCCAGCTTGAAGGATTTTCCAGTCAACCACAAGAAAAAATTTAACTTGTATTACGCTGAAAGACTATTTCAGTAACACCACGAAAATTTAAACATGGCGACCTAAACTTCGTGATATAAGATTACCCATAATGCTGCAATTTAAAACAAAACATCAATTTCATGGTCGATACCCCATGATATTTAACTATGATATGAGAATATTGTGTGATCATAAAACATGAAGAATTGACGAGGTTCTCTATTAAATACAGTTCAAAATATTATCAGAAGATGTCAGTATAATAAATAGCTACCAAGGATCATCTATATTTACGGTCATGACAGCCATTTTGTCTAACATTCATCTCTTACAATAATTTCACCATAATATTACATATTTGGCTGAGTTAATAATTAGAAAGAGGAGCAATGAATTAATGAATTATGTTATGAGACAATAAGTAAATGGCATAATTAGGTTTATATGTGTGTTTGTGTGATTATAATTAATTAAATATATTAATTGTATAACAATATGAATTTATTTGTAATATTCTATGTTCGTATGGCCTAATATGATAGACTGGAATGACAATTCATAACATATTAATTAAAGGTAGCAGGCTAACCTTGTATTGATATGTTAATGGCGCAGTACAGAGCGTTGATATATGTGGAACTCCTAGTGGCAGAATCTTGAAACCCTTGAAACACGCAGCTAATCATAGCTTATTAATATTCCAAACAAGTTTAAACTTTATTTAAATATGGTAATTTCGATATGTGAAATCAAACTAAAAGCGTCACCATATGAAATAAGTTTTGTTGTAATTTGGGATGTTCAAATCGATATAAAAACAAAATAAAAACATTAATAAAGACATGACATTTTACATATTCCTTGATATGAGTATAAAACATAAAAACGAAACAACAAGGCAACATAAATAAAATAGTAGATCTGTTATTATATACATTTCTCATGACTCTCTCTAGGCTATGAGTCAAACCAACAATTATATCAAGAAAACAATCAATTTCAATAGTTTTATTATATATTTGTAAACTAAACAAAACTCGGTATACGTTAACTTTGTGGTTCTTAAAGGATGAGGTCTAGTCACCCTAGTGTCTGGCTTTAAATAAGCTTAGCACCTAATTAAAGGATTGATATGAATAATACCCTATTTTTGACTTTTGATAATCATATTTGATTATTATTTTGTCCATATCTGTTGTGAGAATATCAACTGTATCATCGAAGAGTTTCAAAATGCTGCCACAACGGCGCTTCATGTGTTTTCACTAGCGCTGCCTCTAATACCATGGTTTAAAAAATTATATTTTTACACAATATGTGAACACACCAGGACTCAAGACGTGAAATAAATAAATAATAATATTCTCAATTTTTACGAACATATATGTAATATATGTGGGTGAGAATAATAAAAAGTCAAGGCAATATATTTTAGTATTGTTTAAGGCATATAACTTTGATTTATTGAGGATAAAATTTTAACACACTATATATTATTACAAAATGTTTTCAAAAGTCAAAAATATTTACTAACATGTTAAAAGAAAAGATACAATTCTCTTTTATTATAGGCTGCATATATTCCAGCACTAATAGAAATCTATTTATAGTGTTCTGAATTAACACTTTGGTGTATGTAATGAAATGTTCACAAACATGAAAGAGGTTCTAAATGAATAAAGTGTGTGGAATGGACCTCGAATCCTCAAGGATACTTAAGTTTCTGATTCAAGACTCGGATCCTTAATTATTTTTTATTATTTGAGAGTGAAATGTTTTAGAACATATAATACATTCCAATTATTGGTGGTTAAAATCCAACTATAATTATAGGATAAAATTAACTAGATTCCAGGCCAGTAATTTAACACATGACTATGTATGAATGGATTAAAGAAAATAATGTTAATATTTAGTAACTATCTGTATTTACTCTTATCTTAATTATTTTTTAAAGACTCAATTTGAGAGTAGATCGAGATTCACATTCGACTCATCTCTAATAAAGTGTTTTAAACCGATTCTAATAACACTTCTTTAAGGTGGGATGAAAGGGGATGCGAGAAAAAGGCCAGTGTTTTTTGAGTTTTTATGGCAAAACTTTTTTTTGCCCATTATAAATAAAATATTGCTTCAGTACATACATATAATTTAATTTTCTTCACATGGTGACCTCGAACATTTATTGAATATCTGTCATCGATGACTGTACTGGAGCAATATTTGATTTAACTTTAGCAAAAAAAAAAAGTAAAAACCATGGCCTTTTCTCGTGTCCCCTTCCATCCAACTTAAGGATAACCGTTTAATAGTTTTTATAACTTATTGAAGCACAAAGAATATTAATAGAACTGTTTAATTTTTTGATTGTGGCAATAAAATATATAATACATGAAATAATAAATCTAAAATTATTATATCCACTCTAGCATCTTCTTATAAATAATGATTAAAAAAAAAAAAGCCATACAAATATTTTCAAAATGTTTTTTTTTTTAATGGTATGTGAACACAATCAGTTTGTCATCAACCACCCGTTTTTCAATTGGTTTGGAAACCTAATTTATGAAGAGACTGCTATTTTTTCTTAATATTTTTAAGTTAGGCACAAAAACCGATTCAAGAAGAAACGTCCATACACTTATTTTCATTATTGTAAAACCGATAAAAGGACAAAAATAGTTAGAAACCAATTGTTTTGACTGCCAAAAGTAACGATACATGGTCTTGTATATCATATGGAATGAATACATAGTTATTTTCTTAGCTATAGCTTACCCTTTACTCCCACCATAAGTACTCTTAAATCATATAATTCAGATTTTGACTCGTTTATAGTACATGAGTAATACAATCCCTCTCCAATAGTTGCAATACTTCCCAGCTTCTAAGGTCATTTCTATATAACATCTTTCAAGAGCCAAGGCAAGTTTGAACAGGAAACTACAAAATCAAAGGAAAAAAAGAATCTAGAAACATGCAACAGTATCAAAGTGACCAAGCTGCCAGTCTAGTTGGAGTTTTACTCTTCTGCTGAAATAGAGGCCTGATGTACCGTGGTAATTTCTTGTGATTTTTCAACTGTGAACTTGAGGCCTACAGTTTTGTGCTGAGTGTGTTGCCCTTACCTTTCTATGCGTTTTATAATTTATAATTAAAATTTTTTTAAAATAATAGTTCCATGCATAAATGATTTTTGTTAAAAAAACAATAACCCAAATTAACATTTTTAACATATTAAAAAGATTGAAAACATTTGAGGAATTTCTTGACATTTTATCTTAAAATTTAATAGAATTAATATAATTGGGAGTTTTAAAGGAAAAAAATCAAAGTATTCATATTTTTCAAGTTTAGTAAAAATCGTTTAGCGGGGTCTGAGATGCACTTGACTCTAAACACCCCTTAATAATTATTCTTAATCAAGAGATAGCTAATGGGGAATGCAGTTTAGATATTAGTCCTTCATCGGCAGAGTACACAATGGACCTTTAGTTTGAATTACACCAAAGCAAGAACATTAAGGGTTTAACTCTTTTCCTTTCAGGGTTAACAGTGTCTCCAGTTTACAGCATTCTACCTCAGTGGATTATGTAAAGGCTCTATTTTAGAAACTTAACCTAGGTTGTACTACACACCAGTGTACTGGCATTTGTATAGTAAGTGGTAAACTAATAAAAAGAACTAAGTACTGTATACCACCTGGGTTATGAAGCCTGACCAAATCACTAGAAATGAAGACGACTACATGTCACCAATAAAGGAATAATAATTATGCCAAAAGGGAATAGGGATTGCTTGGCTGGATGGATTTTAAAAGGTTAAACAGATAATGAAAATTCATGTAAATTTAATAAATTACACCAAGGCATTTATTTAATCACGCAATACAATGTTCAGTTTCAATTACGAACACAGTAATCAACAATATGGACATGATCACAAAACTACAAAGACAGAATTATAGAGGTTGATAGTTTAGGACTAAAGCCGTCACATTTCAGTTACTGTACATTAGTAACATTAAACCTATAGTAAAAAGGATGGCTTGTATAATAGACCTAGCCCCGTTTTAAATTTTTGTCCATACAACTAATAAACAAGAAATGAAATCACAAGAGTAATAAGTTTAATTCAAAATATAATTGTAACATTACATAATATCAAACATGGATTCACCATTAACTGAAGTTAATATTAAACTTCAGAGTAGAAAATATTTTATATGTGCCGTTGGGTTAAAAAAAACATATTAAAGACAGATAAAATCAGATTAAAACTTTCGATAGCTATACAAAGAATCATACAAAATAAAACGGACAACAAATAAAGTGAAAAAATTGACAGAAAAGTAGGATATTGTTCATTTTCGCTGTAAATCGGTCCTACACCATGTTCACACAAATATTCACGAGAATCATATATTCACAAAATTCATGAGGCCCCTCCCTCAACAGATCCTACTCCACTTGCGAACCAGGGCAATCACCGACAATATTACTAAAGATAACAGTTTATAGTGAAAAGTGTGCTATTAAAAATTCCCTTTCTTTGTAACCCTATCATTTACGGATACAATTTTCCAGTCACTGCAATATCTTGACGTAAATTACTTTTTTTTCTCTTTTTTTTTAAAATTTCCCCTTCATTTAGAAAACGCATGCCATTTACTTTTTAATTTCACGTCTGCTTACGAGCTTGATTCTTCCTAAATAAAAATTAGACCAAATACATTAACAAATGTTACCAAACGTATTCCCAACCCAATGATATTTGATTTAGTATGTGGCTTGAGTGATTTTGTTTCAAGGTTACAGAAATAACTAATACTGATCTGCTCCCTTCACTGAGGCACCCTTAATTATCACCCTCTTCTTCCTCCTCTGATTCAGCCTCTGCAAGCCACGTCAGCCATTGATTTACCTACAAAGAGAAATCGGATCAGACAAACACATAATATTTTTTACCTATTTTTATATACTAAGGAACCAAGTTATTAGAGATTGAACCCTTCCTTAGGGGTATTCGTGATAATTTTAGATTCAAGACTGAGATTCTTAAAAAAAATTGTTTTCAAACTTTCAAGTGAAATTTGTTTAAAGAGCTTTAATATTGCTTAATAGTGATTCAGAACCAATAATAATTATAGGACGAGCTTAACAAACAGGATGACCTCCAATAAAACAACATGATTAATGAATTTTATCCTGATATTCATAATGGAATTTCATCAGGAAACAAACATATTTTTCAAGACTGGACCCATGACTACTATTGGCCGATTTATGGCACAGCCAGATTGTCCACAACATTCATCTTTAAATGTTTTTGGCATAAACTGGAGACTAAAGGGATCGCTACATACAAGTGCCCGCCAGGGTACACCAGTGTGTAAGAAATGTTTCCCAAATAATTTGCAGACTTTCTCTAACGCCTTTGGGAGCATAGATTTTTTTTAAATAAAGGGTTTATGCTTCTGGGCTCACCTCCTTCAATATGGTGACCAAAACCTTCCTATTAGAGGAAAATTAGAACTTTTAAATATTTCTTTTTGACACTTTGGTATCGACCAAAGTATCCACATTTGTTAAAGGCAAACGGGTATTTTTTTTCTAGTCATTGAAAAGGGCACATATTAGCGACCACCAAGAAAAATATATTGTTAGAGAGTAGGTTTCAAGGTCAATGCTTAGTGAGCAACAGACCTATAAAAATCTAAATGATTGATATCAGAGTTTATGGCATAATATTTAACTGGCCCTATCATCAAAAATATAAAATGATTACCTGGAAAAGTGCTTTTCCTTTCCCTGGATAATCATCTGAAATGTCTTCCTTCCACTTGAGAAATGCTTCCTCTTCCACGATTTCAAGATCATATAAGTTCACAAACCAACGAAGTAACATCCCTAGAACAATAATTTACGTTATAATCAAAGAATATTCTAAAAATATTGAAAACATTCACATGAAAATATGTAAAGTCCATAGTTCATTGTAGCATTATTCAAGGTATTATAGATATGCAAACTAAAACTAAATCGATTACTTGGCCTTCTATTTGTGAATGTCAATTAGCTAGATTTTAACGATCATTGGGAAAAAAGAAGTAAAATAATGTGTTTGATTTGGCTACTATGAGAGTCGAATTAAGACCAAAGGTTAATATTTTAAATTCAGCCATAATTTTCCTATCCATAACACAAGTTCCAATAATTTTTTTAAAACAATTTTTGGCGGAAAAATACATTTTATTCACAGACTTGATACTGAAACCTAATCATTTTATCTATCACAAATTAAAGTCTTCTCTGATATTTGTTTCGAAAAAATCAAAGCTTTGAACACCCCTGATTTATATCTTGTATTATTTTTCTTGGCAATAAAGTGTTGTAATTGTTAAAAGTCACATATTATTTTACTGAAGCGAAGTAAAAGTTCCCTTCCAAGTCAAACATACACACCTTTCGGGAAGTGCAAGGTGTAGCAGTAGACTTGCAAACTATACACGGCCGTCACCTGCAGATCGGTTTTCTCGTGAAGGAACGCTTGCAGCACCAGCTTGAATTTTTCAAGTAGTGTCTTCTCTTTCTCTTGCAGGGCCTTATCTGGCACAGTGGTCTGATCGTAACCCTCTATCAGTGTAGTTTCCTGAAATACCACAATCCACATTCTTAAGATCGTAACCCTCTATCAGTGTAGTTTCCTGAAATACCACAATCCACATTCTTAAGGAGTGTCATGAAAAATATTATTACTGTATGATATATATTAAGATTTTAATTTTCCAACGGCTTTTGGATAAAATATTTATTGTCAAATTAAATATAATATTTAGTTAGATTTTGGAAATAAATGTATACATACAACGTTATCATTGAAAATTCAAAGTTGAAACACATATATTTCTGGATTGAAAGGTATGAAATCTTAAAAATTATCCATCCCTAATTAAAAAATTATCGATCTCTCTCCAATTTTACTTACTTATTAAAAAATAAATTATGAACAAAGAACCCACATTCTACTACAAATTTCAGCCTCCATAAATTTATTGCAAATACTTTAGGAACCATATGGAAAAAAAAGGCATAAAAAAGTGTTGAAACCAATTACAAGTATTTAAAAAATGACATTTGTGAAGTGCGTTCTTATTTTTCTAAGTGGATTTCTTCACTCAAGATTCATTAATTAATTAACATTTGATTTTTATTGGTCAGAATTCCTATTATTCAAATATAAATTCAAAATGCCAAAGAAGTTTCCCATGAAGTAGTTTATATTAGAGCATTTTACTGCAGTAAATTTGTTACTTATTAATATACTTTAGTCATTTATTTATGTAGGAGTTGGACAATAGAAAAATATAGAAATTGAAGTTGAAGTACTGATTCTACAACCAATATAAATTAAAAAACTGAAAAAAATATCTTTAGAAACATTCTGCTGACCTGGGTGATATATTTGACAAGCACCGTCATGAGAGCGTTAATGAACCCTGGATTGGTGTGATGGGCAGGATCCAGGTTTTCTTTGATCCACTTGTAAAACTGATTAGGGTTTGGATCAGCTTGAAGCTGTTTCCACAACTCTGACTGGATCCGCAGCAACGGGAAAAGAAAGGTTAGACCTCGATCTTCTAGGATTTCGGACAACCTGTCTTTAGTGCGGTCCACCTCTGGCAATTGATTGAGCAGGTTCACCTAGAAACGAGGGGGAAAAAAAATTGTTAAATAGATTCAGGGTTGCCAGGATTTGTTTGTACAAAATTCACTAGAGGTGTACGAAGCTTTGAAAATAATTCTGGCTTCAACATTTTGCCAATAAAAATATTGACAGCTAAAATACTATTATGTTTAATTAATGCAATTCTGAGGCGTTTTATTAATTACAAATTAATATTATAAAGGAAAAGAATTTGAAGGAATTGTAAGTTGTTATAACTGATTTATCAAACTAAAATAAAATATCACAAACATTTTGTGCAAAAAAATATTTTAGTGAAGTTACATAAAGAGCAATAAGTACTGGGTATATTTAAAAAATAAAAATTAGAACTTCGATTCAAATTGAATAAAATTGTGGACTTCGCACACCCCTATCAGATTATTTTCCTTGAGATACTTGTTTGTCGGTCTGAACATTGTTGCACAGTACTTTAGGTAATGTTTCCATTTGAAAGCTTATACATATAAAATACGCTACAAAAGGTATTTTCTCCCAGCCCTCTATATTATTAATTTATAGCTTCAGTAATAATTTATTTTGGAACTTTGGCACCCATATATTGTTTCTTGTGGATTTGTTTTTAGGGAACCAGACTAGTGCAGAGAAAAATATAAGAATTTGGATTTCTTACTACCTCTGTGGTTACATTAAGTGAGCCAAATTTGGAGGGGAAAAAAACTTAAATTATTATTATTATTAGCACCGCGTCTTACTACCCGTTCGGGTTGTACGCCCTTACACTAATATGTCATGATAGGGTGATTGTGAGATGAAACGGAGGACCTACAGTTTAACGTGGAATCCGAACCACGGTGGAGGCCTGGCATTCCTCAC
>CABFWB010004360.1:7432-36378 GCA_902151455.1 Timema bartmani
TAACCGTGAGATGTACTGTACTCTTGTTAACCGTGAGATGTACTGTACTCTTGCTAACCGTGAGATGTACTGTACTCTTGCTAACAGTGAGATGTACTGTACTCTTGCTAACCGTGAGATGTAATGTACTAGGAATCACGGAGGATTGTTGGGAACATTGAATCCTAGTTTTTTGGGGAGGAATTTCAATTTGTTCTTTTCCCTCTTCCTCCAACTTGATATGGCCGTGTGTGAATGTGTGTTCGCCGAGCGCTTGTGCCACGTTCAAGCTAAGTTGAGACCTTTCCTCTTGGAGTGTGGTGTCTAAATTCACTCTCAACTTATTTCGAATACAGCCTACTTTTTTCAGCAGCTACCTAGTTGATATTAACATGTAACCTGGAAACACAGCTTAGTCCATTCTGGCACACTGGACTTGCGGACAAAGACGTCTGGTTTGACAAGGATAGAGGGACAGGGGTTGATTCTCGTTCAGGTGTACTCAGCTTTGTTTCTTAAACGGTTTTACTCTCACTCTACCAAAATGCGGGTACATTTTCCCTAAATTCCACGTTACACATCCTATATTAGCTAAATGCGGGTAGTACGGACGGTTAGTAAAACACGCACTACCATCTAAAACACTGTTACTACTAACACAACTGTTACTACTAACACAACTGTTACTACTAACATAACTGTTACTATTAACATAACTGTTACTACTAACACAACTGTTACTACTAACACAACTGTTACTACTAAAACACTGTTACTACTAACACAACTGTTACATACTAACATAACTGTTACTACTAACACAACTGTTACTACTAACACAACTGTTACTACTAACATAACTGTTACTACTAACATAACTGTTACTACTAACACAACTGTTACTACTAAAACACTGTTACTACTAACATAACTGTTACTACTAACACAACTGTTACTACTAACACAACTGTTACTACATCACAAACAAACAACTCGAAGACGATTACCGCTATTTTCGAAACTTTATTTCTTTTTCTAAAATGCAATGTTTATCAATAAATAGTTCAGTTGTTTGGCGATGCCATTTGAGGTGAGGAAGATGTGCTGTTGGTAGAACTGGCATCGCATACATCTTCCCTCCCTCTTATCTCTTGTTGAGTTGGTATGAGCATTGAGCATTCATCACTTGATGTTCAGGTGTCGAATGTTGTGTACATGCTCGCCGTACAGGTACTAGTCAGTGTCGGTAGGCGAGAAGTTGCCATGCAGGTACTAGTCAGTGTCGGTAGGCGAGAAGTTGCACATGCAGACGTTCAGCTCCAACGCAATATTTAATCAGCGATGCGTTATTATAAAAATATGGCTCACGCCAAAATAAAGTCGAAGAATTCCAACAGGGCTCCTTTTTCTTCATAGCCCTGTATTTCGAGTTTTATTAATAGAAAAATGAGTGAAAATGTGACATCAGTTCATTTTCAACGTCTTTGCGTCAACATATTTGCGAGGTTGAAGATTAGTCTTAACGAAAAGGGCCCTAGATTGACCCCTCCTCTAACAAATACAGTCATTTTGTGATATGCTCACAACAGAAAACTGAACGAGCAACTTGTTTCTGTCACCTAGCAAGTGTGGGTGGTAACACCATTCACTCTCCTTTACTTGTCAACACTTTGTTGGTCAGTAGGCGTGTTTTCGCGGTGTAACTGGCTGATTTATGACCGAGACAATATTGAACCAATGATCTGAGAGAACAACATCACTATACGAGTATAGCTTCGTAGTCAATGGATTTTAACAATAATTACTATCTAGATTCTAGAAATATAGCTTTCATTTATATTTCGTATAGTGTCCATATAGTAGAATAAACCAGCGGTCGGCAACCTAGAGTCTATCTACGGTAAAAGAGGTGGTATCTGACGGCTAGAGGTGGTATCTGACAGCTAGATGTGGTAACCGACAGCTAGAGGTGGTATCTAACAGCTTGAGGTGGTATCTAACAGCTTGAGGTGGTATCTAACAGCTAGAGGTGGTATCTGACAGCTAGATGTGGTATCTGACAGCTAAGATGTTGTATCTGACAGCTAGATGTGGTATCTGACAGCTAGAGGTGGTATCTAACAGCTTGAGGTGGTATCTAACAGCTAGAAATGGTATCTGACAGCTAGAGGTGGTATCTGACGGCTAGAGGTGGTATCTGACGGCTAGAGGTGGTATCTAACGGCTAGAGGTGGTAGCTGACGGTTAGAGATGCTATCTAACAGCTAGAGGTGGTATCTGACAGCCGGAGGTGGTATCTAACAGCTTGAGGTGGTATCTAACAGCTAGAGGTGGTATCTGACAGCTAGATGTGGTATCTGACAGCTAGATGTGGTATCTGACAGCTAGAGATGGTATCTGACAGCTAGAGGTGGTATTTAACAGCTTGAAGTGGTATCTAACAGCTAGAGGTGGTATCTAACAGCTTGAGGTGGTATCTAACAGCTAGAGATGGTATCTGACGGCTAGAGATGGTATCTAACCGCTAGAGGTGGTATCTAACGGCTAGAGGTGGTATCTGACAGCTAGAGGTGGTATCTAACGGCTAGAGGTGGTAGCTGACGGTTAGAGATGCTATCTAACAGCTAGAGGTGGTATCTGACGGCCAGTAGAAGGCTCTGTAGTGCAAACATTGACTGAAAGTGACTATTATCGATAAAATTGATAACAAACGAGTATAATACTTCCCTAAGGATTACTGTATAGTTGGCTTTTGATCACTTATTGACAGAATTGACCGCTACATGTCCATAGGGTGTATATTCCTCGGCGCGGTGTGTACCAGATCTTGGTCTTATTTCCGTCCTTTGAATTCCACCGGTAGAGGTGAGAAAAACGCATTTTCCAAGGGATAATAGGAAACTACCGCACTTTTTCCGGAAATCCTTCGCACGCACGAATGGCATTTGTGTGACTGAATGTATGAAGGAGCAATGTGTGTGAGTGTGTGAAAGGACACCACTCTCTCTCTCTCTCTCTCTCTCTCTCTCTAGAGGAGAGAGAAATCAGTTTTGAGCTGGAAGCCGGAAGCATTCGTGCGTGCAAAGCTTTAGTGGATGTGAGTTTGGTGAATAGAAATTTAGAGTTTGTGTGTAGGGCTGTGTGAGGGCTGTAAAGGGAGGAGGGAGTGGGAGACGGGGCCAACGATTCACTTTCTATGTGTTGTGAAAATCAATCTTTGGATTGACCCGGCAGTTTGCTACGATAGTATTGTTTTGGTTTGCCCTCTTCATTGGCGCTTTCTGTCAGTTTGGTTGCCCACCAGTAAGGACATTAGCGGATCTAGGTGGGGTGGGGGTGGGTCACAGGGCCATGTCCCCCACCTGCCCCTAGA
The DNA here is from genome assembly GCA_902151455.1 of Timema bartmani. Classification (NCBI taxonomy): domain Eukaryota; kingdom Metazoa; phylum Arthropoda; class Insecta; order Phasmatodea; family Timematidae; genus Timema; species Timema bartmani. The sequence continues at coordinate 10,785 of CABFWB010004360.1, forward strand.
CGACCATAAAATATACTACCTAACATTACATATTTAAAAACTAACTGAATATTTTTGTTTTATACAGTGGAAATGTGACACAGGCAAATATACCGGGCTTATTTTGCAACTACCCAACTTCACACACTGAGCTCACTTTGTAAATAGAGATTCTGCTTCCACCAACATTCGCTAGGAGCAGTGCGTTTGTGGTGATACGGAAATGAAAGCTAGGCTACCGATAAGAAGATGGGTTGAAAGGCATGAGAGGCTGTTAAGAAACTCTCCCTATAATCTTGGAAACTATCACTCTATACTGTCATCAGAGTTCCTCGTCAACGTGGTTGTGGATAGCTTCAGAAGCAGTTGTCACCAGAATTCAGTGGAGCTGAACTGTAGGATGATTTGCCGTTTCTCAGCTCTGAAAGGAAAGCTACATGCCTGTAAGTGTCAGCGGTTGTGGAAATCAAACTCTTGTGACAAGTTTCCTTCAGTACCAAACTATTTCAACTCTTGTGTCTGTCACAACGAGCACAGCGTCATCGTAACACCTATCTACGCTGTACAGTGACAGGAGATCACCTGAATGGGTTAGCACATCAAGTCTGACACCTTCACTGGAAACCACAAAAGAAGCTTACTTTACTAAGTTTACTCTGAGATACAGTAACTAAACTACCTAAAGTCTTGTTTCTATTATTCAAATGTGCTTGTTTCGTTCATGGTGTGAGGATTAACATACGTGATGTCTCCACACTTGACCTATCCATTACAATATTACAGATAATAATATTATATAATAAAATGTCAGATTTGATAGAATTAACTGAAACACACCAATGAATTCAGCTAAATGTTAAACATGTTTATTATAATGCACCTCATTTCCTCCCTTGACCTCATCACACGAATTTCACTGTTTACATTTTACAACATTTCCCGGGCGAGGGTGGGAGCCTCTTCCCACTGGATATTTGTGCAAGTATTTAGTTCCATGATAAAAGACAGACGCTGCAACCCGCCATAGATAAATGAATACTTGGTGTCTTGTGGCTGAAACCCATCCCAGGGCGACACATGTTCAACCTACTCATGTAGATACAGTATTGCAATATGATGAATGTGAATATATTGTGCGCGAGCACAAACTTTCAGTGTTTGTCCCAAAACTATTCGGTAGATTTTGTTCTAACTTTATTTTGAGAGCAATCGTGAGTTTGATTTTGATTTAAGGATAGTTTAGTGGTAATGTATATTTGAGAACTACTCTTACCTTGACATGTTACACTATGACCCTATCTTACCTTGACATGTTACACTATGACCCTATCTTACCTTGACATGTTACACTATGACCCTATCTTACCTTGACATGTTACACTATGACCCTATCTTACCTTGACATGTTACACTATGACCCTATCTTATACGCCACACCATAGTGGAGCAAAGCAAGGTATCAGTCTTACCTTGACATGTTACACTATGACCCTATCTTACCTTGAGCATGTTACACTATGACCCTATCTTATAAGCCACACCATAGTCGGTCCAATTGAAGTTCAGCTTGATATCCCAATGTTACCTCTCGACAGCATATTTATACCACTGGGGTATTGAGGAGTACTCGCGTGGAGAGAGAGAGAGTAAAACCACCCTCAACTCGACGTTCTTGGGTTTTTATATCCTCTCTTTATTTACTCACCCCTCTACCGCAGTTAATTTTATACTTTGGGACTAGGCCTATTTGAGATTGTTTAGAGACAGCCATCCTAATTGTTTGACCTAGTAGTATTAATTGTCTGTTTCGTCAGCCTCTCTGCCATTATTACTATTACTATGATCGCTGTACTGTCACTTCCAGTTCAACAGTCTATTGTTTTATTCTGATCGGGCCTAATGGGCTTGACTATGAAAATACAAACAAGTGCTTGTATCCAAGATTATTATTGAGATTTTAGAAATTTTTATTTTAGTTTGAACATATTACTGTCATGTCTGTCTAAATTCCCCGCCCTTTCAACAATTTTTTTGTGTGTTTTTTGGAGATGTAGAGACCATTTTGTTATACCCGTTCCAACATTTTATTTCTGTGTATTTACTCTACTTCTTTGTGTTTTTGGAAGAATTGAGTCACTATCCCCCATTTTTTTAGTTTAAACTCGCTGAGGTGGTCATTTGGTCTGAATGTCACTACCCTATGGTCTGGTTTACTGGTGACGGGAAGATTGGAATTTGAATCCAGACTGGGCTATACGCGTGTAATATAGGCCTATTACCATTTAGGAAAAATGACCCGACAGGGAATCGACTTCCGACCTTGTCGCCAAACTAATCGAACATGACTTTTTGACCGCGTAACCAGGCGTGCATAGATATTTCAAACTGGGTGTTGTATCGTTATAGTTTCGTGAAGAGGGATCGAGGTTCTAATCCCACCTAGTTGTACTCAGGGTAGTTGATTAAAATAATTTTAAAAAGTCTCCAAATATAGGCTAATTATAAAATACAAATTAAAACAATTAATACAAACCAGCGCTACTTCTTGAGTCGTTGAGGAAACCGACGTCAGATCGCTCTCCTGTCGGGTGTCATGCGGGGCTTGGACCCTGAACTTTTTGGGCGTGTGCGTGTGCGTGTGATGTACCGGCTCGCAACAGTCAACAATACCACTTATTGGGTATAAAAGACACATTTCCTCTAGAATTCTTCCCTCCTCATCTCTAGCAGAGGAGAATTTCCTCCACAATTCTACCCTCTTCTCTAGTACATAATCGGATGGCTGAGCGGGTAGTAAGACGCGAAGATGAGTCAAGTCCTGGTTGATAAATGTGTGTTTGTTTAATGGCTGTTCCCAGGTTGTGTATATTAGGAATATTACCTGCTACAGAAACATCGTGCTTGTGTACATCAGTGGCTCGGCCCCGACTAGCGCCCACAACACCTGGAAAACCTAGACCCAATATTGCTCTGATACCTACAACTGTAAATCTGTAGATTTCCCCGCCTCTGAACAGATCTGCAGATAGAAAGAGAGAGAACATGTTGTTTGGAGACCGGAGGTTATTCCTTTCCGGCCTTCATGGAGGAAAATGGATAAAAACAACAGTCGAGTAAAGCTGTGTTGGAAAACAACTGTTTTAACATTATACTCAATTAAATACACCATCAGACCATGTAAGAGGAAATACACCTGCATTTGCGTGGAAAGAGAATGGGAAACTATATGTGGAAAACCACCATCAGTACCCCCGACCGGGAATCGAGCCGTTACCAACAAACCAGACATAAACTTTATATTGTCCACGTGTCAATCGTGACGGTGAATTACCAGCCTCAGCTCTTTCGTCACAGGGCAGTGATGGACTCCCCTCTCCTCCGACTCCAACTTGTTGAGCATTGGAGATGGTGAACGCATGGTTTCCATGTTCATGTTCTAAATGTGCACTGTTAGATGGAATGAAACATTAAAATAATATTACTTAGAATCCTGTACAGGGCAGGAAATGTACATGAAGTATCACGCTGACGGAAACCCAAGACTCATGAGCTAGCTCCCGCCCAACCCAGTAAAAGACGCTGGAGTATTGATTGCGTTTGATTCGATGTCAACTTAGCGCCTTCTCTCTCTTTCTCTCTCTGAGAGGGGAAGGGCCGTCATCCACTTCTCTTTTATTCCCGACTAGTTAACTTACAGCTCTGTCAAGAATCAAGATTAAAAATAAACATGTCTTTGTATCATTTGTTCTGACTGGGTAAGACTGCCCGAGGAAGATATGGAGGTGGTGGCACTTGATGGTAAGGGCCAGAAAGCTGGACTGATGACTGGATTTCAGGGGATTTGGCGCTTTTACCCCTCAACTTTGTCGAGATTTAACATTTGTCTCTTGTGTGAAGTTGAAATGCCCGGCACACATAACTCAACTGGTGAACTCTATCAGGCCTTGAACCAACTGGTAACTAACTACCTCTATCAAGCCTTGAACCAACTGGTAACTAGCTCTATCAGGCCTTTATCCAACTGGTAACTAGCTCTATCAGGCCTTGATCCAACTGGTAACTAGCTAACTCTATCAGACCTTGAGCCAACTGGTAACTAACTAACTCTATCAGACCTTGAGCCAACTGGTAACTAACTAACTCTATCAGACCTTGAGCCAACTGGTAACTAGCTCTATCAGGCCTTGATCCAACTGGTAACTAGCTAACTCTATCAGACATTGGACCAACTGATAACTAACTAAATATATCAAGCCTTGAGCCAACTGGTAACTAACTAACTATCAAACATTGAACCAACTGGTAACTAGCTAACTCTATCAGACATTGAGACAACTGGTAACTAAATAACTCTATCAGGCCTTGAGCCAACTGGCAACTAGCTAACTCTATCAGACCTTGAGCCAACTGGTAACTAGCTCTATCAGGCCTTGAACCAACTGGTAACTAGCTAACTCTATCAGACATTGGACCAACTGATAACTAACTAACTCTATCAGGCCTTGAACCAACTGGTAACTAACTAACTCTATCAGGCCTTGAACCAACTGGTAACTAACGAACTCTATCAGACCTTGAGCCAACTGGTAACTAACTAACTCTATCAGACCTTGAGCCAACTGGTAACTAACTAACTCTATCAGGCCTTGAGCCAACTGGCAACTAGCTAACTCTATCAGACCTTGAGCCAACTGTTAACTAGCTCTATCAGGCCTTGATCCAACTGGTAACTAGCTCTATCAGACCTTGAGCCAACTGGTAACTAGCTAACTCTATCAGACCTTGAGCCAACTGGTAACTAACTAACTCTATCAGACCTTGAGCCAACTGGCAACTAGCTAACTCTATCAGACCTTGATCCAACTGGTAACTAGCTCTATCAGGCCTTGAGCCAACTGGTAACTAGCTAACTCTATCAGACCTTGAGCCAACTGGTAACTAGCTCTATCAGGCCTTAAGCCAACTGGTAACTAACGAACTCTATCAGACCTTGAGCCAACTGGTAACTAGCTCTATCAGGCCTTGAGCCAACTGGCAACTAGCTAACTCTATCAGACCTTGATCCAACTGGTAACTAGCTCTATCAGGCCTTGATCCAACTGGTAACTAGCTAACTCTATCAGGCCTTGAGCCAACTGGTAACTAGCTCTATCAGACCTTGAGCCAACTGTTAACTAGCTCTATCAGGCCTTGAGCCAACTGGCAACTAGCTAACTCTATCAGGCCTTGATCCAACTGGTAACTAGCTAACTCTATCAGGCCTTGAACCAACTGGTAACTAGCTAACTCTATCAGACATTGGACAAACTGATAACTAACTAACTCTATCAGGCCTTGAACCAACTGGTAACTAACTAACTCTATCAGGCCTTGAACCAACTGGTAAGTAACTAGCTCTATCAGGCCTTGATCCAACTGGTAACTAGCTAACTCTATCAGACATTGGACCAACTGATAACTAACTAACTCTATCAGGCCTTGAGCCAACTGGTAACTAACTAACTAACTATCAAACATTGAACCAACTGATAACTATCTAACTCTATCAGACATTGAGACAACTGGTAACTAACTCTATCAGGCCTTGAACCAACTGGTAACTAACTAACTCTATCAGACCTTGAGCCAACTGGTAACTAGCTCTATCAGGCCTTGATCCAACTGGTAACTAGCTAACTCTATCAGACCTTGAGCCAACTGGTAACTAACTAACTCTATCAGACCTTGAGCCAACTGGTAACTAACTAACTCTATCAGGCCTTGAGCCAACTGGCAACTAGCTAACTCTATCAAACCTTGAGCCAACTGGCAACTAGCTCTCGGTCCACACTTGGTAGGTACTAAGCTATATCTAAGAATTGATCTCTACACGGGGAAAGTCACAATCTTCATCTTTATCTCCTTGTCTGGATCGGTGAGAGAACCTAGGACCTACCACATAAGTCTTATATTGCAGGACTAGGTTCGAATCTCAAAAGTTCCTTCAATAGTCTGAAAATACAATTTGTCAGACCTATAAAAATTCCTACATTGAAAGACAAATAATATCGGTACCATTTTTCCACTCTTATTATATTGTAGTAACTTATTACACTTGTGAGATCCAGTGCATTGTAGAATGTGTTGTATTGTTGCCAAACTTGAATGGAACCTCGTCACATCTATCCCTAGTAGTCTGCTGCAGACCTTTACGTATCCCCATACCTGACACTCCTATTGGTTCTAACAGGACAACTATGTCCTGAGTGAATAAAGAACACACCTGTCCATATCTAACCACCCAACCCTACCGAAGTTATATTTGTACTCAACAAAGAGTCGTAATGTGACCACGAGTTCTGACATCACCAGAGCCAACTTTGTCCCCTTGTCTATTCAAGGGGGGTCCTCCCTGGCCTTTTTATTGTGTTCTGCCGCCAAATTTCATACAATCATTGTTTTTAAATATCACTTGGACTACTCAATTCTCTCTAACTATACCTTAAAACACAACTACTTTAATGCATGTCTAACTATTTTATTTAGCTTTAAATTTATTTTGTAGATTTCACGCGCTTCTCGCTTAGGAGAAGAATCTACCAAGCACTTTGTGAATGCAGCCATGAATAGAAAATAATGACATGCTTATTACAAAAACACGAACAAAAATATTATATAACCTTTAAAAACAAACAATATAAACTCGTGACCCACATACATAAAGTCCCGCCACATTCTTCAAACAGGTTCAAATTTATAAAAGTTCATCGATTTTGCACGGTTTGTGCCCGAAATTCAGATTTGTGAGCTGTCATATTACTCTCGTGGCAAAGATAATAATGTGGCCGGCCATCTTGATCTTAATGTTCAAGTAATATAACATATTAATCGTTACAATACAGTAGTTTTTACTCCCTAGCTTAAACAAACTATTCCACCTCGTTAATTAGAACATAATTTACCTATAAAACATAACCTAATAAACTGTCATCTGTCATTCAAGCTATGCTATTTCAAAGGTAAGATAATATTTCTATATTTTTGGCTGTGTTTATATTTGTCCAAATTTGAATTTCAAACAATAAGATGTATCTAATCACCCTTTCTAAAAAGTCCGTTTTAATGGATAATTTTCTTTTAAGGTGGTTTTAAACTTTACAAATGTACATAATAATATACATACATGTAGATATTATGGTAAATTGCCGAAGGCTGTCAAATAATATCTTTACTACAAGTAAAATCTCAACACTTTCTAAGTAATTTGATTGTTCAAACCTATAGCGTTAAAATTGCAAATAGTTTTATTAAAACTATTACTTGCTGGACTTGTACTTGAAATGTATGAGTTTAAACCCACGTTAGATCAAAGTTTGGTATTGGACTATATTTAATTTCACAGGCAAATTATTCTACCCCCAAATATAATAATTAATTTTTAATTATTCATTCACTATCAAGATTATTATTGGCTTAGTATTTGGTGTAGCCATTACTAACGTTTTAGAATATAAAATATGTAAACTAACAAAAATGGTTTACAATGTCACCCCTTTATTCCATTTCATTTTCAAACATGAACTGAAGATAGGTTAAGTAAACGACCAATAGACGTGAGTTATTTATCCAACCTTGATCCCCAAATATTCCGATAAAGTTTTTGCTCATTTACAATGAATTTAAGGAAAAACAATATTGTAAAAATCTGTCGGAAAAGGGAGATACAAATTACATTTTACTGTGCAAACGACTTGTTTTTTTTTTTATTCGCTGTTCCCCTGATTTGCATTCTGTTTGTTTTCTAACTTTCCAATCGTATCATCTTCTGATTGAAAATATTGCTTCCAGGACTGGCTCGAGCGCAGGCCTTCGTCAAAATAAATGTTGTCTATCATTGGCGTGATAACTTGTATTGTGTTGCAAGTGGTAACTTTACGGGTTTCTCTATGGCCAAAGCTGTACCATAGTGAAGACGAGCAAGGTACTAAGGTAACATGGACTAGACCACATAACTCTGTCCGTTCCTACCAATAGAACATGTAACTGAGATGTAGGAGGCTGCTATGACTCCTGAATATAACATGTAACTGAGCTGTAGGAGGCTGCTATGACTCTCCTGAATAGAACATGTAACTGATGTGTAGGAGGCTGCTATTACTCTCCTGAATATAACATGTAACTGAGGTATAGGAGGCTGCTATTACTCTCCTTAATAGAACATGTGACTGAGGTATAGGAGGCTGCTATTACTCTCCTGAATATAACATGTAACTGAGGTGTAGGAGGCTGCTATGACTCTCCTGAATATAACATGTAACTGAGCTGTAGGAGGCTGCTATTACTCTCCTGAATATACATGTAACTGAGGTGTAGGAAGCTGCTATGACTCTCCTGAATATAACATGTAACTGAGCTGTAGGAGGCTGCTATTACTCTCCTTAATATAACATGTAACTGAGGTGTAAGATGCTGCTATGACTCTCCTGAATAGAACATGTAACTGAGGTGTAGGAGGCTGCTATGACTCCTGAATAGAACATGTAACAGAGGTGCAGGAGGCTGCTATTACTCTCCTGAATAGAACATGTAATTGAGGTGTATGAGTCTGCTATGACTCCTGAATAGAACATGTAACAGAGGTGTAGGAGGCTGCTATGACTCTCCTGAATATAACATGAAACTGAGGTGTAGGAGGCTGCTATGACTCTCCTGAATATAATATGTAACTGAGCTGTAGGAGGCTGCTATGACTCTCCTGAATATAACATGTAACTGAGCTGTAGGAGGCTGCTATGACTCTACCTGAATAGAACATGTAACTGAGGTATAGGAGGCTGCTATTACTCTCCTGAATATAACATGTAACTGAGCTGTAGGAGGCTGCTATGACTCTCCTGAATAGAACATGTAACCGAGCTGTAGGAGGCTGCTATTACTCTCCTGAATATAATATGTAACCGAGCTGTAGGAGGCTGCTATTACTCTCCTGAATATAACATGTAACTGAGATGCAGGAGGCTGCTATTACTCTCCTGAATAGAACATGTAACCGAGGTGTAGGAGGCTGCTATGACTCCTGAATAGAACGTGTAACTGAGCTGTAGGAAGCTGCTATTACTCTCCTGAATATAACATGTAACCGAGGTGTAGGAGCTGCTATGACTCTCCTGAATATAACATGTAACCGAGTTGTAGAAGGCTGCTATGACTATCCTGAATATAACATGTAACTGAGGTATAGGAGGCTGCTATTACTCTCCTGAATATAACATGTAACCGAAGTGTAGGAGCTGCTATGACTCTCCTGAATATAATATGTAACCGAAGTGTAGGAGGCTGCTATTACTCTCCTGAATATAACGTGTAACCGAGCTGTAGGAGGCTGCTATGACTCTCCTGAATAGAACGTGTAACTAAGGTATAGGAGGCTGCTATTACTCTCCTGAATAGAACATGTAACTGAGGTATAGGAGGCTGCTATTACTCTCCTGAATATAACGTGTAACCGAGCTGTAGGAGGCTGCTATGACTTTCCTGAATAGAACGTGTAACTGAGGTATAGGAGGATGCTATGAATCTTCTGAATATAATATGTAACTGAGGTATAGGAGGCTGCTATTACTCTCCTGAATAGAACATGTAATTGAGGTATAGGAGGCTGCTATGACTCTCCTGAATAGAACATGTAACTGAGGTGCTGGAGGCTGCTATTACTCTTCTGAAGAGAACATGTAACTGAGCTGTAGGAGGCTGCTATTACTTTCCTTGTTCTTGTTGATCTCTGACTTAACTTCGTTGTTATGGCTGGTGTTTACACGTGGAAGGGGTAGGGGGTGACCGTGCGACAAGGGCCCTACTACAATCTCAGACTTTATTCGAAAGTTTGACTGACGTATATATTCCGCGTTCCCACCGGCACTGGCTCCCGAATCTTTGTTTCTAAAATTCCTATTTTCGTGAATCAGACAAATTGGGAGTGTTAATTCGCCGGACCTTAGCGGTTTGGAGCATTGAGCCAACTTTGACCGATATGTATATTGCAGACAGCATCGTTACTATGCTAGTCAGTAAGTGTGTCTTGAACTAAGTATGACTGTGACTGTCCGGTCAGATGTTACCACTCCATGTGAACCAAGATCTCCACTCTCTCACAAATATGCACGCACTAAATATTAATATTTTAATTGATAATTTAATAAAAAGGTTAAAAAGTAGAATCACATATGCTTGACCAGCCTAGAGTATTTCTCACTCATAATTACATAATAATGACCAGCCTCGACTATTTACACAAGACATAATAATCATCGGATCAAATGATAATTACATAATATTTGATCCAATAATATTGTAATGTTTTATCGAGAAACATATTTGTTTATTTTCAACGCGTTAATTATTTCAATGTATCGTCTTGTTAAAACTGTACCTGTGATATGTTCTCTGCCACTCTGTCCCCATTTGACCAGTCATACATAGCAGTGTAGTGGAGTGTTGCCAGGGTAATCAGAGCTTGTTACAACTGTACCTGTGATATGTTCTGTCCCACTCTGTCCCCATTTGACCAGTCATACATAGCAGTGTAGTGTAGTGTTGCCAGGGTAATCAGAGCTTGTTACAACTGTACCTGTGCTATGTTCTGTCCCACTCTGTCCCATTTGACCAGTCATACATAGCAGTGTAATGAAGTGTTGCCAGGGTTGGGGTTTGAATCCCAGCCGGAGAAAACTAAGATACATTTTTACCAAGTGGTTTTAACACTCTTCTTCCATGCTAATAAGGGTGCACTTCCTCTAAATGTTACCTTCTTCTCCCCTAACTCAATAGTGTAAATATGGTGAGAGCTTAGATCATTATTTTATTAGCACCGCATCTTACTCCTGTTCAGGTTATACGCCTATGTACTAATTACGCTAATTAATTATGGATGAGGCAGGTTTAATTTAAATGAAGTGTACCCGCATTTTCATGGAGGGGAAGTGGAAAACCAGCTAGGAAAAATTACTTTCAGTACACCCGACCAGGATTGGAACTCCGAACTCTCTGACATTGGAAATCTAGTCTATTTCGAGATTGACGCCTTAGACCATGTGGCCACTGGAAAAAAGTCCCAGATGAGTATTAATACTCTTTGCACACACCATATATATTTAAAACATTTGCCTATACTTGTTGGATTGTGAACCCACCTTAACAGTTTTTTCGCCAATCACGCACGATCCGGATACCTGCGTGAAACCTATACTCCGTGTATCCTGTCTAAACGATAACTATCTAGTCTTGTTCCAGCAGTAAAAACAATATTTTAATGCTATTTTATTACAGTAATAATATACTTGTATAATAATCGGTATAAAATATGCCATCACTTTCCGTCTTGAACGGCCGTTAATTTTGCTCTATTTATGGGTTCGTGTGAAAATTCGTATGAAGTGAGGTTTTCCTTCTTCTTCCAAAAGTCGTTAATGTCTCTCTTTCTCCCATTCAACTCTTTCAAAGTATCCTCAAGAATTATCGTGTGGTATTAACATTTAAAATATCCTGTTCTCTCACGTACAGGAATAAAAAACAACACCACCTTGATCTTACTGTGACGTTTGAAAGTGATTAACGCAAATGAGTGGTTCGTTCTTCCATTCCCGTCTTGCGATTAAAACTTTGTACGACGCTGATGCAACAGACTATTACACTACTACGATATTCTTTTATTTTTTATCGGGAATCGTTAAATGTTTTATAAAAATGTAAAGGAAGACGTTTTCACTCTTTGCTATAAAATATATATTTGTTTTTAAATAGAACAGACGCCTCGAATCATAGCGACTGTTTCCCAGCTATTTAGTTTCTGATATCACCAAGTTCAAGTACCCGCCTCGGTGGCGTAGTTGGCTAACGCGCTAGTCGTGTTGAGCTCGACTGCCGAGGACGGGGAGATCGAGGTTTGAATCTCGGTCGGGTGAACTGTTTTTTTCTTTCCCTAAATGGTTTTCCACTCTTCCTCCACGCAAATGCGGGTTCGCTTCCTCTAAATTCAACCTTCCCAATTCCTAATCCATTAGCGTAATTAGTACTTAAGCGTATAACCCGAACGGGTAGTAAGACGCGGTGCTAAATAACAAATAACAAACCAAGTTCAAACTTTACATTAAAAATAATTTGAGACCAATTTTATCCAAATAAAACAATCCCAGAAGCCGAGCCATTGTATTGTGAATAGGCCTACTTACATATTTATTTGGGGGTATTTTAACGTGCACTTTCTGAAACCTATTGATTATATCAGCACATGACTTACACACTAACTTAAATCTAGAAGAGACACACCATCCAGTCCCCCGGCCGTTAATCCATCACTTTGAACGGGGGAAACACCCACATAATAAATTTTTAGGCCATGTCAGGAATCTAACCCGGGACCATAATTTCAGTAGACAACATAATCATTGAGTTTGACATATACCTAACAATCCTGACTTCTCTTTTCAGATAAAATTTATTCCTACCTTTAGTGTCGTTTGTTCCCCCCCACTCTTCCCAATATAAATTATAAAATAGTTTTAATATTTTAAAACTCCTATTAGCGTCACTATTTAATCTGCGTGCTTTTTTTAAAAAAAATTTTTAATCAAAATTTGCTGAGCCTTTCATGACCGTTTATGGAACGTTTTTCTCAATATTGAGAGTTAGTTCTCCGGCGATCCCAAAACAAAACAAGCCCTTGATTAAACAAAAAAACAAAACACTCGCCTAAACCATGCAGATACGAGTCTAAAACTTTCCCAAATTAAAAAATAAAAATATAATAGGTATAAAAAAAACAGCCGATAGTGACGTGTTTGGTTTGTGTGTGCAAGCAACCGACAACCTCTTCCCTCCTCTGTTCTCATGGTACTATCTCTCTCAATGTAGTAAGACAACCATCTCAGGCCCGGCGGAACCCGTCACGTGGGTTTAAGGGTAAGGTCCCTATTTCTGCACTTTTTATTACAACTTTATCATTTTGCCAAAATAACTAAATTACTGTTTCATTAGATACGTTTATTCTTCCACTCGTGAGGACAAATGAGGAGCCACTTGAATAAAGAAGTAGTGGCTCCGGTCTAGAAAACTGAGATTAACGGCCGGAGTGTTCGTTGTGTCGACCACATGACACCTTCTGTCCACAAACTAACATCGCTAATGGCGGTGGCCGCTCGGTCAGTATATATCTCAATCATGGGCTCACGCCATGGTGCTTTTTTCTACACATAGGCATAGTAGGTTTGTAACGTCTCTGTGTGTGACTGTCCGGCAGTAGGAGAACAAACAGGGGAGGAGAATACAAATTACACCATTCTATTCATCAAGATCCATTCCACGCTCCTATAACAGTTACCTTTCGTTTCAGCCGCGGTGTTGCCCGCCTATCCGCTGTTGTTGTGTGCACGTACATTAGATAACATAGGTTACATCTGACCGCCACCGCGTTGGTGACCTTTAAGCATCTCGTCCCAATAGTAACACTCACCGCTCGCCCCAACAGTGACATCGCTCGCCCACTGTCTGTGACGATGATTTGTCTTTATATTCTTCTCATGTTTCCCGAATGAACGACGTCACATTTTGTTTGTTCGCGCGGTTTTTGAACCAGCTTTTACCCGGGTTTTCATTACTTGGATCAACGGAACAATCTCTTTATATGGCAACATAAACTCACAAGAGAGAGAGAGAGAGCAAAAAAATATCAAGATGGAAACAAAATTAGTAAAAATAAATATTCACAAACAGATAAAGAGAACCGAGTATGAGAGTGTTAAAATAAAAGAGGATGATGATCTATTATAAGAAAACCGAAATAAAATTAATAAGGGATTGAGAAAGAGAAAAGGGATTTCATGTTACAAACAAAATTGGGAATAGGAGGCAAAAAAAATAGTAACATGTATCTTCCATCTTTTGCGCTTGGTCTTATACTACGTGTAGGGATTTAAAAAATGTATTTTTTCCACCGTAAAGAAAATTGGAACGATGAAAACTGATGCGGAATGAAATCCTACGTTTGAGTTTTTGAGGAAACGGCAGACTCATGGTGGCGTCTTCTGGTGAGTTGAGTCTGCTAGAGGCTTATTACGATATATTTATTGTAACAAGGGAAAACAAATGTTATCGTTAAAGCTATTAATAATAAATGTTTTAATCATGTAAATGATATTTGCTGTTGCTAGATCATATAGCATTTGAACAGGGACATTAGAAGTCATTCTATATTACCTGCAGTAAAATGAGTATTAATAGCGACCCTCTGAGAGAGTGTCGCGAACATTCCTGTTAAGAGAATGTGGACCATAGCGTTTTCTCATGACGGTGTAAAAATAACAAGTGAACAGTATTACATTCTCCTGATAACTGAAGGTTAAAGTTGAACGCAGACATGAACAAACAGGCGAATAAATCACGTGTTTATTGGCTACACAAATAATTGGAACTACTATGACTTGCTTCATGGACATATGTTCATTATAACATCTGTCGAAGTTACAAAAATAAGAACAGTACTATTGTCTACAAAATATATAATAATGGTTAGTGCACCTCAGCCTGCTGTTGATGAAACGTCCCTGCCAACTTAACCTCCAATAACACGCGATGATACGACCGACTCCAATCAACAAGCCCAGTCAACTGACCGAGTCACATAAAAATAGTTCCTGTCTCATCCACCATAGAAGAGAATCGACTACAAGCTTCCAGAAGAATACGGGCGTGTCTAGAAGGACCTTCTCTAAGGTTCTGGCACATTATAGAAGGCAGACCACGCTTCCATCACGTGTCTGTCTGTCTGTCTGTCTGTTGTCCTTCTTCCCCTCCCTGTTTCTATTTACCGCTGTGTTTGCCTTGGGAAATTACTCTTGGTTGGATTTTCGTTGAGGACTCTTCTTGTCCAGTAAAATGTAAACTATTACATTCTTTTTCGACCTCTCATTCAAAATTATCTTTTCAGCATGTTATATTTAACGTAAATCATATTGCTCTAAATTCTTGTTCAATACAAAAAAAAAATTTAAGTACATATATAAATAAATATTCTAAATTTATTTTTTTGAACATAGCAAACTAATTATTTTCCTAATTTATTAACTAACTAAAATAGAGTTTAGAGCCAGGAAAACTTATAATACGTTTTATTGTTCTAATCGACTTATAAAATATTAGTTTTTTTTTGTACTGTGGCATAGAATTAAAATCAAGGTTAGAAAGATTCTGTTTGGGTTTCGTGTTGGCGAATATTATTTTTAGTATTAACATGGAAATTATCGTAACTTAAATAATGATAGATTTAATCGGTATAATAAACTATGGTTAATTTTAGTAATGATGCTTTTCTAAATTTAATAATTTTGATTGGATCTCTCTTACATATACGTCATGACGTAGCTTATAAAATTTGTACACATTATGTTTTGGTTTCATGGAGTCAAGTTTGATGAATAAATTATAAATTTTGTCGTGTCATTATTACGAATTTGTCTTTATGGCGTAGAACATTAGGCATGGAAATATAGTAATACTTTGTACGTAAAACGTAAACTTATCACTTATTGGGCGAAAATAAATAATGTCGTAGGTAATAGCCCTTCTAAATAAAAGTTGCCTTTTGTATACTCATAACAAGAACTTTAAACTTCTATACCAACGAGAAATAGTTGCAAGTTTTGATGTGGCTCTGAAGTAATTGCACTTTGGGTCTGATTGGCTCGATTGTAAATGTTATTGCAATGTTTTATATTTATTCTATTATAAAGAATTGCCTGTTTTGATGTTAGGATCTATGATACAGCGATAGATTGATCAGTACGTTTTATGAAAACATGAATGGTTTAATATTCTACTATATTTATACATACATAAATAAAGTGACAATATATAATTTTCTCGTAGTTTAACGATACTCTTTAGATCAGTGTTAAATTCGATTCATTGTTTATATCTAGCATATATCTTTATATATCTTTTTTAAAATACGATATTATTCTACCAAATAAATACTAAAGAAAATATTCTAATTGGACTTCTCTGTTATGCTACCTACCCGATCAGCTACCCTTGTTTATATTTTTATTGTTGACTAATATATCACCTTTTTGGCACTTTGGGTGCTATGTGAAGGGATCCGGCTGGAAACAGCATATATATATATATATATANTATATATATATATATATATATATATATATATATATATATATATATATAGTTCTAAAGGAGTCACTCTGCATTTTCTTTATGTTGTTTGCTATTGAAATGTCGCACGTCCTTACTTTTCTTCCTTAAGGACGAAGTTATAAATGTGAAAAGTTGAATGTCGGCAAATTAGGTTATTTGGGACTATATTTCAGGTTTTAACTTTACATATTCTCACATATTTTGATGAATTCTACATATTTTCGAAGATATTACATATTTTGCGTGTTTTTTTAATTGAGGTATTACTTTTGTTTTTACTGGGGAAAATACTTTTAAATTTCTAATTTTCAGGCGAACTATACTTTCATAAAGAAATGTATACAGTGAAAGGATGCCATTGAGCAAATTCCAAGTCAGGTACGTTGGCTCGTCAGAGAGGACTACAGTTGCCATAACGTAACTTTGCGTTTTACGTTTATTGTGCTGTGAAGAGGAGAGAACGATTGATAGTGGCTTCAGCAGAACTTCTAGCGCGCGGCGTGTTAGTTTGTAAACACAAGTCGGTGAGTGGTAAAAACAATAATTCTTGGATCTTATTAGCATATTTGCCCGTTGTTCTTTGCTCAAAATAAATAACATATATAAAGTGACAAGGCAAATAAAAAATTATGACAAACTGAACCCAAAATCAATCAATGAAATATAATTTGAAGTCTGTCACAATAATACGGCGTGTCGGTCGGTTTTTTGAAAATCAAAAAAGACCAACAAAATCTATAGGCTAAGTGTAATATTAATAGGCCTATCAGTTGGTGGTCTAACATTCACTTGTTTTCAAAGCACCGGCAACAGTGGAGCAAGAAAACATAACATCAGCTGTCGACCAAGCGATTTTCCCGCGACAAACGTCCACACACAGATTGCATTCCTACCAACGTTTCTTTCGACCGAAGGTTTATTAATTCAATATTTTACCACATATTTTAACGGATTTTGCTACATATTTTGTAGGTTAATACTACATAAAGATCTTGGTTCTAGCTATAACTGGCAATGAAACACATGAAACACCCTGTGCTCGACGTTACAAGTGAAGCCCCAGAGGGACATCACACGTCCAAGAGACACAGTCTAAGGTTTCCTGTTTCTGTCACCTGCAGGCGATGTTACCTGGATCAACGAACGTCTACTTGCGGGCGGGCGGCACACTCTTCAAAACACTTGTAGGTCTTCATGTTGCTACACTTGGTCAAGTGTTCAAATGGACAGATAAGACTCGCTCTGACTAATGTTGATATTGTGCTAGTGACGAACACGTGATCACAGTTGGGTTTGTTAGTGTTTGGGTTGCCGTGCACAAGAACGGCCATTTCCTGATGATACGTGTGTGTGATTGACGTGGAGTCTTACAACAAACTCTCCCTCCCTCTCTTACAACTCTCTCCCTCCCTCTCTTACAACTAACTCTCTCCCTCTCTTACAACTAACTCTCCCTCCCTCTCTTACAACTCTCTCTCTCCCTCTCTTACAACTAACTCTCCCTCTCTCACAACTAACTCTCTCTCCCTCTCTCACAACTAACTCTCTCTCCCTCTCTTACAACTAACTCTCCCTCCCTCTCTTACAACTCTCTCTCTCCCTCTCTCACAACTAACTCTCCCTCCCTCTCTTACAACTAACTCTCTCTCCCTCTCTTACAACTAACTCTCTCTCTCCCTCTCTTACAACTAATTTTCCCTCCCTCTCTTACAACTAACTCTCCCTCCCTCTCTTACAACTAACTCTCTCTCCCTCTCTTACAACTAACTCTCTCCCTCTCTTACAACTAACTCTCTCTCTCTCTCTCTCTCTCTCACAACTAACTCTCTCTACCCTCTCTTACAACTAACTCTCCCTCTCTCTCTCACAACTAACTCTCTCTCCCTCTCTTACAACTAACTCGATACTCCGTTAAGAGTCACTTCTCCATTGTTTTAACACGTGCTACATTACGTAAAGTCTGTTCACCGTAGGAATTAATTGTTTTTTGAAAGGCCTTTTTCCCTACCAGAAAGCCATTATATAGTAGGATTTTGGTAGGAAAAAAGACCTTTCAATGAGTAATTCCTACCGTGAATGCAGTATATTAACACTCCAGCACCAAACAAAGTTGCACCTCACTTCAACATGATACACAAGTTATTAGGGGTATTGGTAGGTCTCAAGATCACACCACTTCACGTATGAATACATGAAAGTAGATCTAATAACTGTTATAGCTGTCGAATAACGTTCCTCTCTGTCTGCTCAGAAAGTGAAGGTCTAGGAAATAGCTGAGTATTATTCCAATTGCGAATCAGCTATTATTTAAATTGATTACCGTACTACTAGAACTTCCTCTGACACAGGCTAGCCCAAATTTTTTAATCTTACTACTTTTTTAGGTCCTTATTAATTACTTTCTAAAACTAAAAGCTAATCCATATTAAAATCATCATTTTAAAAGTGAATTTACCATGTTAAAGACCGTACATTATTACATTATATTAAGATCCACTGCAGGAAATATGAAGGCGGACATTTTCTTACCACACGTCTGGACTTTCCGCATTTAACCTCATTCTTCATCAGACTCACTCACACATTTATTCCCAGCCTTGTTTTTTAACTTTAAAACATCGAGAAGCTCAAGTTTAGAGGACTCTCCATAGATAACTAAGATAGTATTTCAATACAAGTATCAACAAGATAAAGGTTGGTTTGCTAGCCGTGTTGATGTGGATACCATCTGAAGCATGTAGAGATTAACATGCACGGTCCCTCACTCGACTATATACATTTTGTTAGAAATGGCAACTTCACCCACATATAGGAATTTTATTTTATTCGAATACATGTCATTATAATGTGTGTGGTAATATAAACCTTTGCGCAGTTCATTACATGTCATTATAATTTGTGTGGTAATATAAACCTTTGCGCAGTTCATTACATGTCATTATAATTTATACATGTTCGAAAAATATATATTTTCTGATTATTCATGTTTTTATCAAAATAAATGTACCTATAATTATTTTGTTTGTTTTTATTTCATGTGGGAAAACGAATCAAAATAACATTCAAGGGTTCTTTATTTTGAAAAACAAAAGCTTATCTGCTGTAAATACGCGGTGCAACAGGTCGGACACCCTCGTCATAAGTCATTGAAATGGTTGTGGAGGGACTTGCGAGTTCTGAGCTCATTGACTGGGGGAAATTAGTCAACCTCTCTCTATATAGAGCCTCTTTTTCGTTTGATCTAGTCAAGTTGAGGTTTTTAGAGAATGAAAGATGTGATTGAGCTCTTTGAATGGCTACGAATATCACGAGAACAACATCATGACACGATTGGTTGGAGTGTTCTAGAAACGTTTCGAGAGCTCACAGGTAAGAAAATATCATCTTTGAAAAATGTCTAAACCAATCAGTTCTCTTTAATTGGATTTACCTCCACAACTAATAAACCTGTATGGAATTGTTTGGATTGAACCTAGAGTAGTTTACAAGTTCTTGAGTTGCTTATTATCCCCGACTATTCAGTTCATTTTTAACTTATAGTTTGCTAACTGAATCAGCTAAACACACACATGGACAGACAAGAAGTTCGTATTATTTGGTTTTGTAGATTAGATCATTATTATGTTTTACAACTTTGTACAAGTCATTGAAGTCATTTTAAATATGACGGAAGTACCACTACAATTGTGGCGTTATTTTGCAAAGTCACTTGACGTGACGTGTAATTAAACATAACATTGTTTGATTAACTTTTATATCAAACAAAACAAGCTGGAGACCTAAAGTGCGGACAAAGTCCCAAGTCACAATGACCCAGGATAATGAGCGAGGATCTAGGCGCGATGCCCTGGATCACTTTATTGGGCACAATTGTCAAAGGAGAGTAGATTTGTTTATTCACAAATGTTTTCTCTGTTGAAGTGTCGGGGTTTGACTCTCGGTCTGATCTGCGGCGCAAAGTTCTTCTAATAAGCGGTTATTTGGACGAGTTTTCGTGTTTTTGTATTAATTAAATTGTAGAAATTGGTTAGCTTATAAATTAAATTATTTAAAAGATGTAGCTTGCAATTCGAGTCGCCGCCGCTGAGCCGTTCAGTTCTAAACCAATATTTAGTTCTCCGATGCGTTATTTCAAAATATGCTTCACGCCAAAATAAAGTTGAAATATTCCAAGAGGGCTCTTTTTCCTTAAAACAACTCTACAGTTTGAGTTTTATTAATAAAACAGTTTTAAGATGTGATATTAGCTCATTTTAAACGAGATCTTATACTATCCTCGACACTAGGTTGTGTTCAGCTCCTGTACTATCCTCGACACTAGGTTGTGTGTACTATCCTCGACACTAGGTTGGTAGCTATTCTAGCTCTCACACACTCGTGAGGAACACATTAACCATATTCTCATCATCTCAAGTCACTTCTAGAGCCTCGTCTGAGTTGTCAACAGGTGCATTTTCCCACAATCCATCACGGCTTGGAATGAACATCGGACTAGGGGATGAGCTCTCTCTCGCTCTCTTACCGGCTGATTCCCTGTTCGTCTGATGATTGCTCTCTCTATTACCGGCTGATTCCCTGTTCGTCTTATGATTGCTCTCTCTCTTACCGGCTGATTCCCTGTTCGTCTGATAATTGCTCTCTCTCTTACCGGCTGATTCCCTGTTCGTCTGATGATTGCTCTCTCTCTTACTGGCTGATTCCCTGTTCGTCTGATGAGTTCATCTCACGTGTATTGGAATCACCAACGCATGTGCACATTTAGTTTGCACAGATATTGTTTCCCACGTCTTACCACCCGTCCGGGATGCGTGGCTACCTGTTCACACTAATGGGGTAGAGATAGTGAGTGCCAACATTTGCGTGGAGGGAGAGCGGGAACATTTAAATACACCGGCTGGGATTCTATTTCCCACCGATGCGGATAGTTATTTTTCTCTTCCTTTGTTTAAACTGTTACATGAATACTGCAGTGAACCTGGAGATACAATAATTGTTTGGAATATACAACCTTAGTGGTATTGTCTCAAAATGTCTACACTATATTTAAAAACTGGGTCAGACCCAAGCGAAGCATCATGTGCTTGCCATATCTACCTAATATACTTCATACTAACTTGACATTAAGTATATTTTTAAACCTGAGTAAAAGAAATATATAGTAAGTACTAACACTTTGAATTTAAAATGTAATTTATTGTACTGTTCCTTTGTGCTCGGTTAATTTACTTCTTCATATCTTATTCATTCTTCTTCCTTGCGTAGTAATATATTTTCTTACAAGATGCATTCTTCAAAAACACGTTCGTAAAACTCGACCTTCTTTTTTCGCTAAAAAAAAAAGGGGCATTTTCAAGAGAAAGAGAAGTGAAGAATTACTAGAACGGAAGGATATATGGTAAGAAAGGAAACTCACCCTCTCATTTTGAATTCAGGTCAAGTATTAGGGGCTCGTGTCAATTTTCTTTTGAGAAGCCACAACGGGCCCGTTTCACCTACATCTGATATAGTAATAGTGTACTATAGGATCAACAATTCATACATACGTCATGTTGTATTGTTTCAACACCAGGACCAAGTTCACATCTGTGCTTGTGAGCCAATTGGAAGGAGTACTTACTAGTAGTTGGATCCTGGGTCATTGGTCACGCAGATTATTTTGTAAGAACATTTTCTGCAGGATAAGTTGAAGCTTACGTGAGCATTTTGCTTTCAAGGCCTTCCTGTTCGCTTCTGTACCCTTGCTCTTTCCTTTATCGGTACGTTTTAATGTTGTTGTAACAAATATTGCAGTTACTCAATAATCCTCGACATATTCTGTTGTGATCCTGCTGGATAACTTTGTACTTTGTTCTCAGAACTACGGCATCTCGCGTGGAACTAATTTCATAGTTATATCATTTTGTTTGTTAATTTTATAATGTAAGGCTTATAATTTCATAGGGGCATGTTGATTGATAAATTTCAATTCCATTTTGGTTTGAACCAAATTTGGGATAGTAAAACACATAGATGTGGGCTTGTTTTACTCCAGCAGACAGCCTGTCATTGGCAAGTATTATCTGTTCAACACAAGATCTCTTACTTCAAATGCTCTTTGTAAAGGACTTAAGTCCCTTGAACTTGTATTATTTTCTGTTTTCATACTGCAAAGTGGTCAGGGTTTTAGACTCTTAGCCATTTCATTTATATTTTTGGTTGCCATCATTTAATTTGTTAATTTAAATTTAATTCTTGAAACACGTACATTCACAATGGATGTAATAGGCTTGCAAGTGCCCTGTAGTTATAATATTCAAAGACTTTTATAAACAGTTATACATTTATACATCATTTTACAAAATCCCCCCCCCCTTAAGTTTATTAGAAATTATGTTAAAATTATCAAGATACTGAGAATACCCTCCTTATGGTATATTATTATCTAATCATTTGGGTCTAATTTAATCTGTATTTAATATTACTATATGGTTCAATAAAAATGTTTAATTATATGAAAATGTGGGTTTTTATGTTAATTATAAATGGCCCACACTATAATCAAGATTGTAAGCAACATATATTCTAGATTTCAACTCGTTAACTTAATTTTTAGGCCTTAAACTTTTAAATCTATTATTTTTTCAATTTTATAAAGCCATTGTTTAGATATTAGTTTCATCTAAATTAGTTACTTTTACTAACCACTTCTAAGCATCGTGCTGTTTTATTTTATTTGTATCCGGAAGCTGTAAGATGCACTTGTGGCTTTTCAGCGGAAAGGGAAGACTTGGTGCGAACAGCTAGCCAACCAGAATGTAGCTTTGATCGTCTGTTGTTTCATGTATGGGGGAAGGGAAAGACTTGGTGCGAACAGCTAGCCAACCAGAATGTAGCTTTGAGCGTCTGTTGTTTCATGTATGGGGGAAGGTAAGTGCTAGACGCGCTACACTTCAATAATAACACCCGGACGAGAGGAACGTACCTGCTCTTATTGCCGTTACTTTCGTTTAGGGTGCTAGAGATGGGTGGTAGGAAAGTGCGACAACCATGGGTCTGAATTATTGTAAATATACCATAGCCTCTGCGACTATGTCGTAAAGTTTAACTTAACCTATTTTTTATACAATATGTAGTGCTAATAGTTTAAAATGTGATAGATGGAAAGTGAAATATGATATTTTGTTATGTCTGCTGGATAACACTATAACATTTAATTAAACCCCTACATAGTTAAAATCTTGTTATTCACATAAGTTACCCCACCCTCACCCGTTTAACAACCCCCTAGTTGTACCCAAACCCCAGACTGCCGTGGACTACATCAAAAAGGATGGAGAAGATGATGGACTTGTAGATCATGATTTCCTGGCACATGCTTGTCTTAAACTATTATTGAAGGGTACCCTTGTGAGCAATGAACAATTCCTTGCTGCCATACATCAGGATCTCAACCGGAACTTTAGGATGCAGGAAGGATTAGTGCACAGAGTTATTTACGAGAAGTGATCTTCTCAGTGACTGAGGTGCAGTCTCCCATGGACTTCAGTTCACTCTTAACATTGGCCTGTAGGATCTGGATCTGTTGGACCTCATTTCACTCTTAACATTGGCCTGTAGGATCTGGATCTGTTAGGACCTCAGTTCAATCTTAACATTGGCCTGTAGGATCTGGATCTGTTGGACCTCATTTCAATCTTAACATTGGCCTGTAGGATCTGGTTGAGTTAAATTAACACTAAATTGTAATCTGGTGCCTTTTAACCAATCAGCAGCGCTTCGACCCAAAATATTCTCACTTCAAAGGCAGCGGTGGTGGATCAATGCTATTTGAGGTTGGGGCTGGGTGGGGGAAGTGGTCCATGGTGCAGCATCTCACCTTTACTGACATCTCTCGGAGAAAGCGGCAACTACGAGAATCAGTGCAGGATAGTGCTGCTGTCGTGCTGACGACGGCTCGTACAAGAAACAACCGGCGTATGGATTGCTCCCTACACTTCACCTTGGTTAGCTAGAGAGTAAAACTCGGGGTGTACACACTTGATACAAGTGTTGTAGAGAGTGATCAGTGAAAATAAAGAAATTGACGGTCAGTTATCTAAAATAATGATATTTTAGTTTAATTTCTAGTCTTTATTATTTTCTGTGGCTTGAAATCTACCAGAAAACGTGCACGTTATTTGACCTTGGAAATGATCAAGTGTTTATTTGACAGTTAAATCTGTAAATAGATGTAAGAGTAAAGCTAGCTCTCAATCCACATGTAAGTCAACATCGGAAGGAAGGAGAGAGAGGAACTATACCGCGCCTACTCCACCACTTTGTTTATAAACAAACAATATTTTCCTGTGTAAAGCTAAATAATTCTTGCAGGCCTAGTTTTTGAATTTACAAAGAATGGTTTAGTACTAACTGCGTGAAATGGGACGAACAAAAAAAAAGACTAGTGCACGAGTATTATTTTTTGCCCAACTCTTTGTTCCCTCTTAAAAAAAGTCCTCAGTTATTTCGAAACTAAACTTTTCATGATTAATGCAAATTATATTTTTTCCTCCGGCGGGAGTGTGGAGGGATTCGGTTCCGGTAAAAATGGCGTTTAAAATATATTTATAATTTGTGTAAAATTAAATAAACCTAAATTGTGGTGTTAAAAATAAATCTTTTTGTTGTTTGTTGACTCGATGGTATTGAACTAACTGGATTGTGTTAATGCCTGGCTTCCATGTTTAATTTGGTGTGAAAATGTTCCAGGTGAAAGCTTTACTTCAAAATATGAAAATAGAATTATCATGGCAACATGGAGGACGCGGAAAAATAAAAATAATGTAGATTAATTATGTAGTAATGAGCTTCATGGTTTAATGAGCGTACACATATTGTAGGGGTCGATCTGGGGTGGAGGGAGGGGGTGAGTCTGTTCCATAACCAGAAAATAGGACGAACCAACTATGGTGCAGATTATAAGATAGGGACATAGTGCAATCAGTCAAGGTAAGACTGCTACCTTGCTTGGTTCCACTATGGTGCAGATTATAAGATAGGGCCATAGTGCAATCAGTCAAGGTAAGATAACTATATTTCAGGATCAATGGAGTGTATAAATAGGCCAGTTGCATACCCTGGTAGTGGGGCGTTCCATGGAGATCATATGATTCATTTAACAACCCGTGAGCTTTAAATAATTTACTATTATTACTGAACATTTTGTATGCACCGCCTGGTAAAGTCGCACCTTTTTGACCGACAGTTCACAATAGCTCGCCATGAACTTGTCTCCGAGCTGTCATCCTATTCGGCGTCCATAGGCTTCTCTACACGTCTTGTGATTGGACTGAACTATTGTCGTTAAATCTATCTCCCCCTCCGAGTTTAACTTTCCTCTTTACATTATAATAGTTATAATATCATGTAAACTGTGTGTTGGTTTCCTCTGAACATCATATGTTGGTTTCCTCTG
>CABFWB010004360.1:49500-60739 GCA_902151455.1 Timema bartmani
CTGAAGGCAGGGCTGAGTATCTTCATGTGGTTACTACAAACAGCTCTCTTTCTGAAGGCAGGGCTGAGTATCTTCATGTGGTTACTACAAACAGCTCTCTTCCTGAAGGCAGGGCTGAGTATCTTCATGTGGTTACTACAAACAGCTCTCTTTCTGAAGGCAGGGCTGAGTAGCTTGATGTGGCAATGGTTGTTTAACTTGTGAACCAAGGATGAATGGTTCACGTGGCAATGCTTGTTTAACTTGTGAACCAAGGATGAATGGTTCATGAGGACCATCAAGAAGTGTCTTGGTAAATATGGAGGGAAATGTTTGATGCAGAACGAACCAATTACCAGTGGTTCTAGATACCGCATTCGCTTGGAGAGAAAAGAGGAAATAAATATCTGGATTGCACCTCGCCAGGATGAGAACCCCGACCTTTTATTTTTATAAAATGGGTTTTAATTTGGCTTGTAGCAATAACTTCCTAAAAACCCGCATCAATGGGCGTGCAGACTAAATGTCAGGCTCATCCTGTCTAGTTTACTAATGATGGGGAGATCGGGGTTTGAACCACGGCTTGGTGTTTCTAGTTCCTAAATGAGTTTTCACAAATGTGAGTACATTTCCTCTACTTATTCCTCCGCTACCCCATTAGCGTCTGAGACGGATAAAAATCTCAGCGGTTGTAAATGAAGGTAGCTACTGTGGCATAGTTTCTCAGCAAGCCAGGATCTGAGAACTGAGAACTGTATTTTGGGTGGACTGGCGACAAGCAAGTGCGGCTACACTTCCTATAAAATTCAGCCTTGCACAACTATCGTAATTAGTAGATAGTGTAAGAGTATAGCTGGAAGGGGCAGAAAACACTTGTCCAGAAGGTAGTATTATTGAAAGCTTTCCAACTTTTAGTTTTTGAATCAAATTAAACATGTTTTTAGAATGACAATTAATGTTGGTGACTTTCAATCAGTGTAATGTTGGAAAGCTCCCCTGACTTTGAATAGCGCAGTAACTGGAACTATCTTTGGAGGGTAAGCTCCCCTGGCTTTGAATAGAGCAGTAACTGGAACTATCTTTGGAGGACAAGCTCCCTTGGCTTTGAATAGAGCAGTAACTGGAACTATCTTTGGAAGGTAAGCTCCCCTGGCTTTGAATAAAGCAGTAACTGGAACTATCTTTGGAAGGTAAGCTCCCCTGACTTTGAATAGTGCAGTAACTGGAACTATCTTTGGAGGGTAAGCTCCCCTGGCTTTGAATCGAGCAGTAACTGGAACTATCTTTGGAGGGCAAGCTCCCTTGGCTTTGAATAGAGCAGTAACTGGAACTATCTTTGGTAAGCTCCCCTGGCTTTGAATAAAGCAGTAACTGGAACTATCTTTGGAAGGTAAGCTCCCCTGACTTTGAATAGCGCAGTAACTGGAACTATCTTTGGAAGGCAAGCTCCCCTAGCTTTGAATAGAGCAGTAACTGGAACTATCTTTGGAAGGCAAGCTCCCCTAGCTTTGAATAGAGCAGTAACTGGAACTATCTTTGGAAGGTAAGCTCCCCTGACTTTGAATAGCGCAGTAACTGGAACTATCTTTGGAAGGTAAGCTCCCCTGGCTTTGAATAGCGCAGTAACTGGAACTATTTTTGGAAGGCAAGCTCCCCTAGCTTTGAATAGAGCAGTAACTGGAACTATCTTTGGAAGGTAAGTTCCCTTTGAGCGATCCATTGTATCCCACACTCCCTATAGACCACCCCGAGGTGGTTGACACAACACGTGAATATATTCGTAGGTTATATCGGACTTTGAAATAACCAATATGGCCGACATTATTCCTTCATTGGCAGGAATAAACTCATTTTACTATATTACTATTGCTTTAAAAGTTGCCACATGATTTGACATATAAAAACATGAACATAATTTGGTATGTGTCAATAAGGTTTGTCCGTCTGTCAGCCCGACTGGGGCGAAGGTTTCTTGGCTCCGAATGAGAGGGATGATGCGAGAGTATTGGTGAGCTCAAACTGATCTAGTGAGGGATTCCACACATCTCAAAGAATAAACTGAAACTGAAATACGCTCGCTATCCAACAAGAAGATGAAATAGAAATAACTGGTGAGGGGAACTTTCTTAATTTAGCTCTCCTTTCATCAGCATAAAAGTGTGTAACCCTGGAAAGCTAATTTTCATTGAGTGTCTGATCTCTTTGAGTGCATTTTGCACGTTTCCACGTGAATCGACTTGGTTTGGCCACTGCCGTATTTTAATCAACCCCTAATGTTCCTCCTTTGATTCCTTGCTAATGGCATGGCGCATGCGCACATCTCTACCCTCTACCCTCAAGGCTGTATAAATATTAAACATGCCCTTTTAATCCCCCGGTGACTTATTGCTTCATTTTCCAAGAAATGGGGGGTTTATTCTTTACTACTTTACTCTATTAATTAACAAAAATTAATTAAAACACACAAGATAAAAAGTGAACAAGTTAAGCTCCTACACGTTGTTGTACAGTTGTGATAAAAGAACCTCCCTTCCTCCTTTTCAAACCAGTATCATTGATAAGTTGTTTTTTAATTGTCCTTCAATTCGAATTGTTTTATCACAGACATATTAACTATCGTTAACACAATGTTTCGGTCAAAAAGATGGATAGTAAATCAAAGAAAACCTTGACTGACAAGCTGACTTAAAATTACATGCTGACTTGTAATTTAAACATGCCAAGCATGTTTATAAAGTTCAGAATACAGCTGGCCACATCGGTGGACACGCGAACGGAACGTCAAGCTCATCTAGTCTTGTTTCCCAACTACAGAGAGGTTGGAATTTGAGTCCCGGCTGGGTGTACTAAAGACTGTTTCCCACTCTACCTCCACGAATATGTGGCCACATTTCATCCTCATCCCGGCTCTATTGGAGTAATGCGGGTGGTAGGGCGCACTGACCCACTTCATTAGTCCATATGTTAATAGGGTAGTGCTGATGAAGGTATGTTTTGGGATTAATGTACCCGCAATCCCATGGAAGTAGAGTGGGAAATAATTTAGGAAATTCCCCCTCCCCCAGTACTTTAAGCCGTGAATCGAACCCTGACCTCGTCACCGGCAAACCAAACTAGAAACGTTCACCCTACTTGGACCTTGTCATTCTAGTATGTTCTCTCTACTGGGACCCTGTCATACTAGTGAATTGTCCCTAGGGCCCTGTCATACTAGTGAATTGTCCCTAGGGCCCTGTTATACTAGTGAATTGTCCCTAGGGCCCTGTTATACTAGTGAATTGTCCCTAGGGCCCTGTCATACTAGTGAACTGTCCCTAGGAGAGGGTCTCCCCGTGGTTAATAGGGAGAGAGATACCAATTGTGTCAAATGATTGGCAGTCAATAAGACGACATCAAATACTTCATTCCCTTCACATTTGTTTTGATTCATTATAACAAGTGTTGGCGCTTAGCTCGAACGGACCTTTAATTCAAGGTGATTGTAGTTGAATGAAAACCGATTTAATATTAAGTTTTATCTAGTACAGTATAACTACACGCATTTCACTGTACTCTTTAGAACAGGGCAAGTAGTTCTGACAATGGACCTGGCAGAAGGACAGGTAGTTCTACTGAATGTACCCGGCAGGACAGGTAGTTCTCTTCAATTGACACGGAATGATAGCAGGTAGTTCTACTTAATGGACCTGGAATGAAAGCAGGTAGTTCTCTTCAATCGACACGGAATGGGAGCAGGTAGTTCTGCTCAATGGACCCGGAATGAAAGCAGGTAGTTCTCTTCAATCGACACGGAATGAAAGCAGGTAGTTCTCTTCAATTAACACGGAATGAGGGCAGGTAGTTTTGCTCAATGGCTCAGGATGGAGAGCAGTTATAGAAACGAGCAGGCAGACGAGTTAAGTGAATAGAAAGATGTATACAAACTAAGTAACCTGCTCACTTGCTTTGCCTCGTGAGGGCGAGATTATGCAATCAGCTTAACACATTGCCACCTTGATACAAGTAATTACATGCTAACTTACATGCTTATAAAAAAAATCCTTTCTCTTTATGAAAAATAATGTTTAACAAACGTTGGTGAGTCGGTTTATGAAAAATTAATTATTTCAATATAAATGATAAGAAACATTTTGTTTGATAAAATATTACCACCAAACTTAATATCCAGTTCTTTGAGATGAGAACTCTTACTGAAGTTTTCATTTTCAGGGATCACCTCAATATTTATATTTTTATTGACCATGACCATATCATGTTGGTCTCGATTATATTCAACGAACTAAAAGAGGGTGAAGTAGTAAATGGTATTAGGCCCCTCCCCCGATGTTTCGAAACAGGCTCTAATTTCAACTATCCGTAAGAGTAAAGTGGATCGAAAACCGGATTCAAGTGATTTTTCTGTATCTCTTCATCTCTTAACACTGAATTTTCTTTTGTATCTTTAGGGAATTTAAAAGATTGTTGTATTTTTTCCCCAAAATTTGAAGAGGGGCGTGTGCCCCAGTATCCCCCCTCACCATGAATCTGTCACTGGACAGACATATTATTGTTATTTCAACTATATTTATAAGGTTAAATATTAATATAAATATAGATTGCTCACTTTCATACTTTAATATGTAGTTCTCAATTGTTTCAGATTTTAGAGGACTCCGCATTAAGAAATGTCATGACGTAACTTCCCCGTTCTTTGTAACTGCTGATGGAAGAGCTAGTTGATCAGCTGTCAAGTAAGTAACCAAATGATAACTCTTCTGTTAATACTTCCTCCTCTTCAGCTACAGGAGATGCTATGAGCCAACCACCCGTCCCTAACATCTGACAACCACTCATCCTTAACATCTGACAACCACTCGTCCCTATCATCTGACAACCACTCGTCCCTAACATCTGACAACCACTCATCCCTAACATCTGACAACCACTCGTCCCTAACATCTGACAACCACTCGTCCCTAACATCTGACGACCACTCGTCCCTAACATCTGACAACCACTCGTCCATATCATCTGACAACCACTCATCCTTAACATCTGACAACCACTCGTCCTTAACATCTGACAACCACTCGTCCTTAACATCTGACAACCACTCGTCCCTAACATCTGACAACCACTCGTCCCTATGATCCAATTACTGGTCTGGATGGGCCCGGGGTGTGAATTCCGGACCAGGTTAATATTTAAAATACCTACAGTATATAACAGGAGCGTATATACCTCAGTTTTATCTTCTGTGGTGCTGACTGACAATTCACAGCTGACTTCTGACAGTCAACAGTTAGGTATATACCTAAATTTTGACTGTCAGAAGTGACAGCTGCTAAAGACATGTTTTTTGCAGATCATATGGTTCGGCGTAGGGATACATAATTTGGTCTGGTAGCTTTTCAAAGCCGTCAGAAGTCAGCTGTGAGCTGTCANTGGTAGCTTTTCAAAGCCGTCAGAAGTCAGCTGTGAGCTGTCAGTCAGCACCACAGAAGCTAAAACTGAGGTATAGTTTTTATTTTCATGCTTTTATTAGTAAATCATTTATTATTTTATTTTAGTAATACCACCCGTCCACTACTTGTCCTACCATCCGTACACTACTTGTCCTACCACCCGTCCACTACTGTCCTACCACCCGTCCACTACTTGTCCTACCACCCGTCCACTACTTGTCCTACCACCCGTCCCGTTTCTCCTCCATGCACATATTTATTTTTTTGTAATATATAATAATGCCCTCATTACCCTGTTGACATTTAGAACATACCTGACTACCCTCTTGACATTTATAACATACCTGATTACACTGTTGACATTCAGAACATATCTGACTACACTGTTGACATTCAGAACATATCTGACTACACTGTTGACATTCAGAACATACCTGACTACTCTGTTAACATTCAGAACATACCTGACTACTCTGTTAACATTTAGAACATACCTGACTACCCTGTTGACATTTATAACATACCTAATTACCCTGAGTCTAGGCAAGAGAAAGAGTTTACAGGGAAATCTCTCAGTACCGAACCCCATCTTCTGGGAACATACACAAATGAATGTCTGTTACATGGAAAAATATATCTCCCAATCCAGTTGTATCCTTTATCATCCCTAATACTGTACATATGTACTGTATTGTACAGTGTAGTAGCTGGACGACACTCTCTAGGGCTGTTAGAAATTACCTTTTAATAAATATAACAAAAACTTGTGTCAACATCGATAACATTATTGTTATTATTTTAAATGTATTGATATTTTTCACACAAAGTGATATCTGCAGACCATATAACTTGACGTATGAACACTTGAAATCAGTTTTAGTTAGTTTTGAAACTGCAAGAGCCTGCCCTTGTCTTGCTGTGTATAGCAATTTTATAACAGTCTCGTGCTTATTACACTATTATTATTGGTGCTGATAAAAGTGTTGTACATCAATCAATCAATAAAAGCAAGCGTTTGTCCCAAATATGTATTGTTCTAGTTGCTGTTATAGAGGTGTATGTATTGTTCTAGTTACTGTTATAGAGGTGTATGTATTGTTCTAGTTGCTGTTATAGAGGTGTATGTACTGCTCTAGTTGCTGTTATAGAGGTGTATGTATTGTTCTAGTTACTGTTATAGAGGTGTATGTATTGTTCTAGTTACTGTTATAGAGGTGTATGTACTGCTCTAGTTGCTATTATAGAGGTGTATGTAAATATATCATCCCTGTGTCCTCCTCAGGTCCAGTGAACACATCTGATGCCATCATGTTGACAACACTGTTGAGTGTTCTGGTGTTGGTAGCAGTGGAGGGAACCATTGAACCGCTAGATGAAGGTAAGAAACAAGTATTGTGGACAATACGAGGCACGAACCAGGACACTTATCGAGGAGCGACAGGTTTACTGCACTCTTCACTCGACAACACTGACATTGGGACGAGTTTAAAAAATATTGTTAAAATAATTATATTTTTATTCTATTATATTTTTTTAAATTTGTGAAATAGTTTCCCTGTTGTCAATCCCACTGTTTTCTATAAAAAAAAACCTGATTAAAAACTGCACCAATGTGCGACGTGTGGTTCGAGCTGTCAAACTAATTTAGGTGTTATCTGGGATGGAAGGAGGACTGTGGACCTTAAGGTGTTGTTAAAAAATAATATTTCTAAAGTAAATACAAGCCTGGGAGGTATAATGCCACTACTTGTTCTCTTTATGTGATAATGTTTTATTATTATAAAATAAGGTGAGTGGTTGTTGATGGCTGTGTCGGGATTGCTCGTGTATAATAGTCCTCTCTGGGGATGAAGAACTCTTCTAAAAGTATCAAACATAGACGGTATTTAAATGGCAAAGTACGTGTGTGTGTGTGTGTGTTTGTAAGCGCGGTATAAATCGGCCTTCTCTCTTCCAGCGAGTTTGATCCTCTATTTGAACGAATGTATGTAGTAAACATAGGCCATTGCAGACATACAAGTCATGTGGAATAATAGTCGTTTGGAAATATATTTAGAATACATTTGGATTATTTATAATACACAAGTCTGGTTTGCCGGGGATCGAAAGTTTGGGGTTCGAATCTAAACCGAGGTTTTTTCCCTATATGGTTTTCCACTCTCACTCCTCACAAATGCTGTTACACTTCCTCTAAATTATTCCTTCGTCGTCTCTATCCAATAATTGGTCATAAATACGTACAGTCTGTACAGGAAGTAAGATGCGGACAAATCAAAATCCACTTTCTATTATGCTATTCAAAATGACCAAAATGTCTTTACTCCTGGGCCCAAGCAGTCTGGATATTTGTGTGTGGTTTATTGAAAATAATCCTTTTCGAAACCTTCTTGGCTATTATTTTGATTGATTGATGTATAAAGACACACATACATATGTACTTGAACATACTCGCGCAAATAAAGGAGTCATTTCCTCCCAAAACCTGCTCATAAATCTGATGGTCAAGCATAAAACTGAAACTTCCTCCATTTTGTTGACCACAAAGAGATACCACCCCTACTTAACGAAACATTACATCTAAAATTCTAAATCCTCTTTCTTTTCTTTTTGGCAGTTCTTTGGTGTGTGCCACAGAACATTAGTCATGGTTGGCTTACTGTTCTTTATGAATAAATTCTGATTTTGCAAGAAAATACGAGAGTTATTGTTATTTTTTTAGGTCGAATGTGAAATAATAATAATAATGTAGTGATTGATTGGAAACTATTTGATATTTTTGATGATCATTCATATTTTGTTAAAAATCTACTATTCTATGAATCACCTTGTGTTGTTCTTTTGAAATAAAACAAATCTCTGCCATTGTTATAAGTAGGCCTAAATCTTCAACTCATTTTGTTAGTGCTAGACTGAATATTAGATCTTTTACAAGGCTTGTTGAAACAAACTCTGGCGAGTCTATGGCAGCTCTAGTGATAAATAATATTCATGTTGATGACTAATATTCCATTTTGCTGCTCGAAATTTCCATTGGCACGCGAAATAATATCTCGAAAATATAATTACTAATTTGAGAACGCACTCTCAAAAGTGTTTGAAGTGTTTATATTTAGTATTTAACTGACATCTGCCTCTTCACCGAATCCTGGTACTTCTGCTTCATATAAAATCATGATCACTAAATACTCAATAGGAAGTTTTGTACTGTCTATTTTTATTCAAATAACCAGAAGCAGGTCTCTTATATTTTAAATATTGGATCCAGCACTAACATTCACTTAACACTCTTTGTATGTGAGCACCGCATATTACCACCCGTCCGGCTACCCCATGGTTGCATTACAAAGTGTAGGGAGGATTGAGAAGAAATGGACCCGAATTAACCTGAAGGGATATTGAAAAACAATTGAGTAAAAAACTAGCCTTGGTACACAGGATATTTAGGTTCTTAATAGCTGACATGACAACACGAGTACACCTCGTTACTGTGTGAGGAAGATAGCACTCCATTGCTGACATGACAACACGAGTACACCTCGTTACTGTGAGAGGAAGATAGCACTCCATTGCTGACATGACAACACGAGTACACCTAGTTACTGTGTGAGGAAGATAGCACTCCATTGCTGACATGACAACACGAGTACACCTACGTTACTGTGAAATGAAGATAGCACTCCATTGCCAACTGGAGCAACAGCTTCTTGTGTTGGTGTTGAAGATGAGACCTAACTCCCCTAGTGGCGGTATCTACAAACTACTACACCGGCTCATAATTCTCCGTTAATTAAATGTTTAACGATAATTACCTTGCTAGGGGGGATAGTGTTTATTGCTCTCAGGGGCTGGGCCTGTAATATATAACGAGATTCTCGAAGGAACTGAAACTGTGCGTGGATAGCACAGATGGCTGGTAAGGTACGGATAGCACGGATGGCTGGTAAGGTACGGATAGCACGGATGGCTGGTAAGATACGGATGGGTGGTAAGGTACGGATATCACGGATGGGTGGTAAGGTACGGATATCACGGATGAACTGGTAAGGTACGGATATCACGGATGGCTGGTAAGGTACGGGTATCATGGATGGCTGGTAAGGTACAGATATCACGGATGGCTAGTAAGATACGGATGGGTGGTAAGGTACGGATATCACGGATGGCTGGTAAGGTACGGGTATCATGGATGGCTGGTAAGGTACGGATATCACGGATGGCTGGTAAGATACGGATGGGTGGTAAGGTACGGATATCACGGATGGGTGGTAAGGTACGGATATCACGGATGACTGGTAAGGTACGGATATCACGGATGGGTGGTAAGGTACGGATATCACGGATGACTGGTAAGGTACGGATATCACGGATGGCTGGTAAGGTACGGATATCACGGATGGCTGGTAAGGTACGGATAGCACGGGTGGCTGGTAAGATACGGATAGCACGAATGGGTGGTACAATATGGTGAACAGAGCCACGTATAACTAAATGTTCTCGCTCGCAATGACCCAGATGATCTGTGTTCGACTCCTAGAGGCTCTGGCGATAATATTTACTCTTTGTATGGACTCTGGGTCCGTCCTATTATCCCATCGGTTGCGGCCCCGAAGAGTGGATAGTGTACACTTGTACAGATCAGCCTTAACGTGCCTTTCAAGTTACAGGCACTGTCTACAATGGCTACTACCACAGAGTTGACCGTATCAACAAGAAAAACATAACTCACTGGAACGAATTTCTAGTCGCAACAACGAAATGTTGAGTGAATTGCCCCATGAATACATTCCAGATGTTGCATCGAATGAAGCGAAGAAGTGCTTGTCAAAAACAAAGACGAAGTTGAACAGCTGTTCAATCGAGGATAGGAATTTGTCACTGAAATGGCTACTCAACCCAGCATGAGGGATCTTCATCGTGTTCATAGGAAACCTCAAGGCTCACTGCAAGACCCTACAACTTCTCAAGACATGAACATACCACCACATGTTGTATGGTGACGTTCGAGGACCTGGCGACAGAATTCTAGTGCTCTCCAGTGAAAAGGGGAAACAAGAACTATCCACAGCCTCAGCATTCTCATGGACTCCAGAGTTGTAGTAAGCAGTACTGTTAGATTTATTTTATTCTCGCTGATGTCAGAAGTTCAGAAGTTCGCTAGAGGAGACCAACGCATTCCTGCCAAACAAATGAAAGGAAACATACACTCGACTTGTTACGGCTGTTATGGGTTGTGTACCCGGATGGAGCCCTGAGTCAATGATGGTGGACTTTGAACACGCAGCTATTCAATCTTTGAAGCTCGTGTTTCCTACAACAAAGATGGTTGGCTACCGCTAACACTTGACCCGAACCCTTTGGAGGAAAGCGCAGCCTATTTTGAGAGTATCAGATCACACGTATGAATGTGTTAGCCTCCTGAAGCAGTTGACGATAGACGACAGACTACTCCTTCGTTGAGCCATTTCAAGAGAGAAAACACGTACCAGAGGGTTGGAACAACAGATTAAACACTCCATTAGCAACAAAAATAAAGATCACTTCAACATCTATTCCTTAGTCAAGCTGCTGAATACCATGGCCATACCTGCGACAGACACGAACTTGATCTAGAAAGGAAAAGAAGAAAGATTGACAAGAGGCTGGCAAAGAATCAAAGGGAGCTTGAAGAAACCTGGCCTACATTCAAAAACTTGAATAAGAAGACAAGGCATTGCAGTCAACTTATTCAACTCGAGTCTCTTTACTGCCGTTACTGCGGTTTGTCACCTGGAGCCATGGCTCTTGGGATCTTTGGCTCTTTACTGCCGTTACTGCGG
>CABFWB010004361.1:0-11379 GCA_902151455.1 Timema bartmani
GTTGGGGTGTTTTGAAAGGTAACAATAAAACGTTTCCCTGTTTTATGTTTATCTTATAATATATTATTATATAATAAAGGATTGTGTGGAGCTTCGAAATAATAAAGTTTAAGCCGGAATCTTCTTCACTTCAACTTCGACACACACAATAACCTTCACATCTTTGAAATATTTAGGCCTACAGGGAAGAAGAAAAATGTAATATATCATTAATATATTTTAAATATCTCACTAAAATGACGTATTTAAAACTATAATAAACTACTTTGGTGGCTGCGATGTCTAAGGTGTCACACCCGCAATGTACTGGACTGTCTGTGTTGGGGAGATCGATGTTCTAATCCCGGTCGGTTTTACTGAGGAGGGCTTTTTCTAAATGCTTTTCCACTTACGTTAACATTCTCTCTAAATCTAATTATTTTAACTTTAAAAAATTTTGTCATAAATAAGCTACCATTAAATTAATTTATTTTTAAAAAAAACGTAGGCTATAATTGATTATATTAAATAGTTTACAGATAAGCTACGAGTTTTAAACAAAATTACTAAATATTATATACCTGCATTAATAAAAATATAATTTTTCAAAAATTATTCAATAATAATATAAACTGATTTTTATTTTATATCTACCCCCGAAAAAAAATTTATTGTGATCATCAATAAAATCTAAATCAAGATTTTGATAAATGTCCACGCTTCATGACTTCCTGAAACTGAATAAGTGGTTCTCGAGTTACCATCCGTCTGTATCTCGGCCTAGAGACAAAACTATTTTACAGATTAGGCTATAACTTGGTATCTAGGATTTTAATAAGTTTCCCCCAAGGAGTTTGTGGAATTAGATATTCAAATATAAAATTGAGGATTGTTTACTGAAGGGCAAGGACAGATAAAATCAATTTTTTTTTCAAAATTCGCTATATAAATATTTATTTAATTTTTTATCCAGATATTGTTTAACATTAGAAACAAAACGACAGCTCTCATTTTCCCATGAAAATAAATTTATGGTACTTTAAAATAGCGGAAATTTACGATTTTGATCCTATCTTCACAACTATTTGAAATATAAAATAACTTATCTTTGTAAAGTTGTAGTTTTATTAAAAATGAAAACCTTTTATTTGGAATATATTTTTATAAAACCAATAGTTTATGACTTATAAGCAAATATTTTTTTTATGGAACTCTTTTGACAATTTGAATTTTTATGCTCTTTAGGGGAAATAAATGTTCATCTTTTCTCAAGGTTTCTATATTAGTGTATATTATTTAATTTATGTCCCGTAGTATAGCGTTTCTTCAACTAATGTAAGCTACATTATCTCGTTTCACAAATCTTACTAATTTTTAGTAGGTAAATGTCTTTTCTCCCTATTTTGTTTTTTGGGACAGATAAAACGTTCATCATAATCTCGAGTTTGAAAATTTTTCACAATTACAATGATTTCTCTTTATTATGAAAGTAAAAAGCCATATATCTCGTAAACGGTTCTTAAATATCTTACTTCCTCCATCAAACAAAGCAAAGATCACACAAACGAGTCTCATAATAAGGTAAATAAAATAATAAAACACACTACCATCATTTTAAATCAAGCAAATCTCAATTTTAAGTCTCCTTTATTGCTCAGGTGAGAACATATTTATTAGCTTCCTATACTAAAACTATTAATTTGATTACTTTAATTTTTGTAATAAAGATATCTGGGGAAATGCCGCAACGTGACATTTTTTCAAGGTCTTCTCTTCCTTTTTTTTGTTTTATGGACGCGAGGCAAACAAATTAAAAACTCAATTTATCACCAGTCTTACATTATACAAACATCAAGGGAACTACCTGATATACTTGTGCCAATATTGGCGTTGGACCGTGGGGGGAAGCTGTAATGTTTTCTGAGTATGACACCCACGTGTCTGGCTGCTTAATGAGGGCGTGTATACCTTCAAAAGCCAGTACGCTTTATGGCAGATACCATAAGGCTCTTCCTAATTAGAGTATAACGTTATTAATTTGAAGTCAAAAAGATATCTAAAAAAAAAAATTCTATATATATAAAATTCGGACTAACCGTTATATATAAGTATCTAGGCACCTATTACATAACAAATAAATAACCTCAAAATATGCAACATATAACCATACACACATTATATATGCAAGATAAAACATACATAAATACATGAAAAAACAAGAAAAATTGAAACACAAAATATAAAAAACCTCAAAAAGTACTAAAATTGCAGATATAACTCAGTCAGGACATCCCATGATTACATTGTCACACATAAGCGAAGAAAGCCAACAACATCCCCTATTCTAGGCAACCCGCTCACAACTGTTGTCAAGTTCCCTGCTTTATCTTTTACTATACGTCAATAAATTTATATTACTTTCTTGGCATATGGGAGGGGATTTAATAAAGATCGTTGGTTAGGTCTGAAATAAGTACAAATTCGAAAAAATTAACAATAGATAGGCTTCAAATTATTCCAATATTGCCTCCTTAAATTCAAATTAAAGGCTATTTTTTACTGTTGGTTTGTATAGAAATTTCATGGGTAGTCATGTTGGGTTCGAATTATCAAATTTTTTGAAATAACCAATGTCAAACTAACCAGATCCTGATGTACAGCATTTCTCCAAGTGGATTTAAGTAACAACGCAGGAAGAAGAATTTTCATTGGAGTAAGCTTTATAGTATCGGTCCTTAATGGCGGTTGGCTCTCGATTATTATAATCGTTTATCTTAAGCAGGGCTGGAACTTTGAAAACCTAAATATGATTAAAAATGAGCTATTAAAAACCTATAAATTCTAAAAGGTTAATTCAAATTTTCAAAAAATGTACTAAAAATATGATCAAAAATACGTAATAAGGGCAAATGAATAGATCCAACACGCTATTTATAAATGAAGGGAACAGGAGATAAAGGGGGGGGGGAAAGACCACTTTTTAAATCGATTCGAGCTAGTGTTGCCATCTGTTAGACAATCATAATACCTTTCTAATTCAATTTTAGATTATGGTTAAAAGATGTCTCTGTCCTATTTAAACTATGATTTGTTTAAAACTATTTGCTGTGATCCTTATGAGGTTTAAGATATTAAGGTGGTTGTCCTGGAAAATGTGTGTGTGTGTGTGTGTGTGTGTGTGTGTGTGTGTGGTGATGTGTGACTTTCCTCCTTTTTTCCCCTGTACCTTTAACATTATAACTTAAACAATATATACGCTGGTAAAAGTATTTAACAATTTAACTGTTC
This sequence comes from Timema bartmani, assembly GCA_902151455.1. Classification (NCBI taxonomy): domain Eukaryota; kingdom Metazoa; phylum Arthropoda; class Insecta; order Phasmatodea; family Timematidae; genus Timema; species Timema bartmani. Next base: position 3,268 of record CABFWB010004361.1, read on the forward strand.
CATTCTGCTTGGTATAATATTGATTTAAATACTTAGCACGACGTCTTACTAGCCGTTCGAGTTCTCGCTTAAGTACTAATTACGCTAATGGGCTAGGAATTGTGAAGTTTGAATATAGAGGAAGTGAACTCGCATTTGCTTGGAGGGAGAGTGGAATACTATTTAGGAAAAAACCGCTAATTCACCCGGCAGTCTAGCTCAACACGAAAATAGCGCGTTATTTAACTACGCCACCGAGGCGGGTTGTTGATTTACAACTGTATTTCCTTCAGAAATAATAGCTACCCTCTTCCAACGCAACCCGCACTATCTTAGTTGCAGTCTCACCAGGAATATTTACAAAACTTTTATTTATTATTTATGTGTTTATAAAATAACGATAATATATAAACGAAGGATATAACATCTTGTATTTGATCTAGTCTTAGACCTAGACGGAGTTCTTGCGAGCAGTCAGGACCCTGAATAATTCAAACATGTGCGGTGAGAATGGCACAGAGTGTCAGGACAACGGATGAGAAGCCCTTTACGTGGAGCTATCCAACATGGCCTCCAGACTCAACAGTCAGTCAGATGTTACAATCTCACATACCTTCCAAGGTTTTTTTAACATGCCACAATCAACATGGGACCGACGGATTTACCTTCCCTCAAAAGGAAGTTGGCTGTGGATTCTTATCGCTCAAATGAAAACCGTCGACCCTGGTTGGATTTGAACCCATGAATATTGGGTGCTGAGGTGAAAACTTTACCTAAAGAACACTGAGGTTGACTCATCCCTAACACATTTAATGGTCAAAAGCCAACAAACGCCACCTCAGCTATTTTTTAAGTAATGCAGAATAATTTGGTAAATGGGATCCAAATATTCCAGTAATTGGTGTAAAGTTAGATTTATTATATCAGTGGTTTACAGCCTGAGGTACATGGCGTATTTATAAGAGGTACCTGAACCTAATGGTGGCAAGATGATCCAATTCAAACTTTTTTTGCAAAAAAAAACTATTTTTTAAAAATATTTCCAAAGGTTTCATAAGTTATGTGTTTTCAATCAAATATTAATTTTTGTATTCTCATTAATGTTTTATTTTGTTTTCAAGAGCAAACTGGAAAAATACGTTTAAATTAAGGAACATGGTAAATATATATTTAAAAAATTAGCACCCACCACTGCTTATTATCTTTTCAGGCTGTACGCTTATGATCTAGCTACACTAATGTGTTAGAGATGAGTAAGGTTGTGTTTAGAGGAAGTTTACTTGCATTTGCGTGAAGGGAGATCGGAAAAGAATTTAGGATTAAAAACATCCTCAGGAAACCCCGGCCGGTTATTCGAACCCTAATCTCTCTATCATCAGTCTATCAAGTATATTGCGAGAATGAGGTTTTAAACCATTCTGCCATTGAAGTGGGCTTTGACTAGCTATAATAATTGATTATTTTTATCAAATTACCACACTTTCTTCCTAAGAAATTTAATTAATATAAAAGCAATACTTATTGACTTTGAAAAAAAGTGGTTTAAACTAATATATTTCACGAGATAAAGAAAATTTCACTCTTGCGATAGTTAAGATTGGTCTTTACGAATGAAAGGTTACGAAACAGGAAAAAGGGTTAAAACCACTAACTTAGAGCAAATAGTGACACCTGAAGTTGATTGTGTAGGGGGTTCAAGAAAAAGTATCTTTGCAGTTTTTATAGCAAAACTTATTTGGCCAAAATAAATCAAATATTGCTTCACTACAAACATAGAGTTTAATTTTATTAGCATGGTGATATCAATAGTTGTTGAATTTCTCTCATGATCACAGCGGCATTAGATGGGAAACTTTTTAAATGAAGAGAGAAAGGTTATCTTTAAATTTCAGGAAACCATTGAAAGATATTTAACAACTGTTGAGGTCAAAATGTGAAGAAAATTTAACCCTAATGAATCAATATTTTATTTATTCTGTCCAAAAATGTTTTGCCATCAAAACTAAGAAAACAATGACCTTTTCTCCTGACCTCTACAGCCCCACCTTAATATAAGTTTAACTATGTAGGGTATTTTAAATAAATATAATTTCTTAGGTAATACCTTCTTTGCTAGCTATAAAAGCAACTATACCTCAGTTTTATCTTTTGTGGTGCTGACTGACAGCTCACAGCTGACTTCTGACGGCTTTGAAAAGCTACCAGACCAAATTATGTATCCCTACGCCGAACCATATGATCTGCAAAAAACATGTCTTTAGAAGTTGTCACTTCTGACAGTCAAAATTTAGGTATATACCTAAATGTTGACTGTCAGAAGTCAGCTGTGAACTGTCAGTCAGCACCAAAGAAGCCATGGGGCTACTATACATATTATACTTCCGTGCATTCATATGTCATATTATATGATATGCAGATCTCATTTTTGATCTATATTATCAATACCTATAAAATAATACTGATAATAAAATAAAATATTATCAGTGTTGACCTCAAAATGTATTTTTTCTATTTTTTAAATCTTCTTTTTTATGAAAATTGGATTGTAGTCTTGACGGAATATCAATATGGAACGTTGGCCAAGAACTTGAAACGTCTTTCCTTTCCCCTTAACTAACCCTTTTCCAAGCCAAAGTGAGTACTTTCGAATTCATTCTCATAGCCCTATCTCTCATAAAATATAATTTATGTTGCCAAAAATTCTGATAATGGTAATAAAGGTTAATAATTTTATACTATAATTACATTTTACTTTATTAAAGCGATAGCCAACAGTCTTAAAATAAAAACCTAACGAAACATGGCTTACAGAATAGGAATTACTTTATATTTGTGTACAGGAGATAGAATATGAATCAATCTATAACTAAATAAAAATAAAGGGGAAGCACAAATATAGAGATTACTCGATAGTAATAATTATTTAGTTAAAAAGTCCACAGTATATAAAGGGAAATAAATTAGTGATAAGGGTGTATCTTTTATAACTCTCTACATTGGATATCAACGATGAGGGAAATCCATGTTTACTATTGGGAAACAGCGTCTTCATTCACAAGCTTTTTGTGAAGTCAATCTTCCTTTAAAATATGAGGGGACTGAATTGTATCCCCTCGAAAAGGTATCCTTTCCGACAGTTTTGTAATAAACTCCTTTTGTGAAAAACTGGAATTGTATCCACAAATGGCTGACTTGAGGTTTAACAGAAGGAACGTTTAACGTAAAAGCTTTGTCACACTTCTGGTAGGGGGCAGCAGAATGGAATCTTCTTCACTTACTACTTGTATACTAGAGTGCAGCCAAATCAGTATGTTAATTCAATCAAATTATTTAAATAAGTTTAAGTAATTATTTGAAATTCGTAGACTCCTATAAAGCTGCCAAGATTACATAGAATATTAAAAAGTATAGCGTTTTAGATTATTTCTGTGCTGCAGAAGTATTTTCTTAAACATGAAGTATTCATTCCCTTTAAAGATTGCAGTGCATACTAGAACATTAATTTGTAACCTTATTTAACTTGTAAGATTTTTTTTCAGGTCAATATATTTTAGAGCATGTATCGATTTCTATAATTTTAAAGAAACAAATCTTTTATTTTATTTGCCACCAGACTTTAACCACTATGTTAAAAAATGAATATTGAAAATCTAGCTTTAATTTATTCAATTATAGTGAGAAATGAGACATTTTGATGAATTCTGGCAAGAATTTTATTAATGTGAATTGGCAGCACTGCTTATCTCACTCCCTTTGCTCAGTGAGTTCTAGTGATGGGAAGAATCGAGTAACAGTAGTCGACTACACCTTTTGTGTATCGTAATCGGTTGAACTCGATTCTTCCAGAAATACTCAAGTAAAAGTAGTTGGGCCCTGTTCTTCTTTTAGTTGCTCCTTTTCTTTATCTTCAGATATAATACACAATATTGATTGGTATGTTTAACGTGTTATATTAATACAAAATCTTTTTTCCCATATAGTTCATTTTTCAGTCATACTCTTATCAGCGCAAGATTTAGAACAACATTCAATCCCCATCCGACATTTTATCAATAATACATCTTTGACCATATCGGGAATGGAACTCAGGACACCTAGCCTGGTTGCCACACACACAACATACTGAGAGCGAGGAGATTTGGCAACAGTTAGCCGATAGAGAGCGACGATAAAGCTTTTCTTCATAAAACCTACAGTCCCCTCAGAAATGATATTGGGTGTAGTTCCTTTTTTACCCCAGCACACCACATTCCGACATATTGAAAGTGAGGAGATTTAGCAACAGTTAACTGAAAGAAAGCGAAGATAAAGCTTTTCTTCATAAGACCCTCCATAAGACCTCAGAAATTATATTGGGTGTAACTTTTCTTCTTTTATGATAAAAATAACATTTTGGAAATCAATATTGATAATCATCTAAATTTATTTAAGTGATGACCAACAGCGCCAAGAATTATAACAGGCAAGAGATGATAAGAAATAAATAAATACAGTACCGGGTAACAGATAGCATAATTATTGCATTTGGATTTAGTTATAACGAGTCAGACATTAATATTCGTAAATAAATACAATAAAGTGTCGAAGTGATTAAAACCATCAAACAAGAAAACTTAATTGCTCGTTGATGATAGGAACTCGCAAATTCATTGCCACACTTAAAAAAAAGTACGCCCTCTAGCTCTTTTTGAGGTAACTCTATTCAGTCCCTCTCATCCCACCTTATTTATTTCAGGTCCCATCTGCATCTAGGTCTTCCCACTGGTCTCTTCCCATTGTGTTTACCAGCCAATATCCTGAGCACGGCTCTAGTTTCTCCCATTCACGCTGCATGTGCCCACTGTAATCTACAAAACTTGATTGTACTAAAAGCGTCTTGTGATGAGTACAGGGTATGCAACTCATCAATATGTAACCTCCTCCACACCTCAGTAGCCTCATCCCTTTATGGACAAAATATATTCCTGAGCACCTTGTTTTCAATCACCCTAATTTTATTTTTGTTGTGTAAGGTAGGAGACCCCATTGAGAACAACCAGTAAAATCATTGTTTTATATATTCTGAGTTTATATTCCTTGAAAGCAGGAGAGTTTTCAACGACTTTCCGACCGAGTACTAGCATGCATTGATAGAATATAGTCTTTTACTAATTTCCAACCTAATATCGTTATTTCTAGTTAAAACTGTTCATAAATATTTAGACTCATCAACCCTGTCAAAAGATATGTCGTTCAAAGTAATCTCTAAACTATCGTCCACAAAATATATGTTTTCTGTGCGATCATGTTCTTTTCAGCGTTCACTTCTAAACCTATTTCCTTACCAGCCTCTAATGAAATGTCTGCATTTTTTGCCACAGCTTCCATACTGTCACCCAACAAAACTAAAACATCTGTGTATCCCAACAGCTGCTTTGCATCGTTTAGTGTCAAGCCTTCCCTACTCTCTTACTTACCATAATAACATACTAAGACGAGTATAAAAAGTAACGGGGAAAGTGCATCTCCTTGTTTCAACCCATTATGTATTTCGAAAGTACCGTATCTTATAAGGGATATACAACCCGTACTCTACCACGCGTATCAGTCAAACAATTACCTTGACTGACAGTGCACCACACGAACATTCTCTCTTCTTTATTTAGAGCAGTGGTTCCCAGTTACTTACCAGTCAAGGAGCCCCCAAGAGGCTCTTTGAGATAGGTGGATCTCCCCTTTTTTTTCAAATAATTAAATTCTAATCTATTCTATGTATAGAAAAAAGGCACCCCCTCCCACCCGCCATATTAATAATTCATGTTAGAAAACCTACAAAATTGGGGATTTGGCACAGTAAATCCGAGTCAAAAGTGATTTTTACATACTTTTATTTTTACACTAACTCTAGTTGTAATAATAATAATAAATATAATAATAGTTATAATAAAAAAGGATAGTTAGGCCTAGATGAAAACTTATTATTATGAAAAAGTTCAAATTTATTCATTTGGTTCTAGTATTAGTGAGATAAGTGAAACCCCTTCCTTTTTCCCATCACTCCTTGTAGATCAGGTTGAAGGCTAGACAATTTGACTCAAAAATCTGAATGTATGTCAAGTCCATTATTAATACTTGTTTTTTCATGTAGCACCGTGCAGGTGGTGGAGGAGGAAGGGAAGCTTTTTATTGATTAAGATTAGGCCTACTGTTGTTTGGTTATTATTTTAAATTTTGGTGGTTGTTGTGGACCTCCGGGGGTCCACGGACCACCTTTTGTGAACCACTGATCTAGATTATACCTATAACTTGTAATTATATATTGTTATAGACACACAATGAGGAGTAAAATAACATAGCACTTTATCAAAGAACATTAAAGAAATATTATACACTTTTACAGAAACTTATTAATTTGTTCTGTGCATTTTAAATGACCTATTTCCCAAAGATTTATTTACAAATAGTGTTTATCTATATAATTAAGAAAATATTGAATTTTTAAAATATCTTTTCAAATAAAAGTTTATTATTACAAGTCCTAGAACTTTTAAATAGTAAATTATTTCGTATTCCAAACATTTGCGGAGAGATGATCAAAATAGAAAGTTTCTGCATATTTAAAATACCCTCAAAGCTATCGTCATGGTAAATTAGGTGAGCCATTTTGTTTGTAATGTTAAACAGTACCTAGATTCGAATTTTAATCAAAATCTATGACTCCGATTCTTAGAAGATTTTTTTTCTCTCTTAACCTTTAAATAAATTACCTTTAATTTTATGGGGAGACACATAACTCCAAACATTCTGGATAACCTTTTTAAAACCAGGTTTTTGTCCGCTCTGTAAAGTTACTTCGGATCTAGTCCCGGTAGCAAAAATATGACATTGCAACACTCACGTTTCTGGGTTAATAGGGTCATGAAAGTAGACATCAATAAAAACTTCAAATTTGAATTTTGACAATCACAATACAGATTCAGCTTTACACAGCACAAAAATTAGAACAATAAGGAAGTGGATTCTAAATGAACACCTATTGATAAGAGAAGAATTAGAACTATAAGGAAGTGGATTCTAAATGAACACCTATTGATAAGAGAAGAATTAGAACAATAAGGAAGTGGATTCTAAATGAACACCTATTGATAATAGAAGAATTAGAACTAAACATATACAATTGAACAAAGACAGAGTGTAGTGGAAAGAGACATAGATTGTAGGTGAGTATAGCTAATCTCAAATGACATCATCCTTATAAAAGAGTAGCTAATTTTCTAGGCCTGGTACGGCGGTATCACAATTACATGAGGCATTACTACCCACACCCAATTCGGTGGCACTTACATTTAAATAAGAGTTTTAGTTTCCATATTCAATACAGCAGCATTTGTAATATAACTGATTAATTTCCACGCCCAATATGGCGGCATTTAAATCGAAAGAAGATATTTAGAAATATACTAATGCTAACTAGGGGCCTGAAGAAAAAGTAAGTTGTAACAATAAAGTGATCTCAGGAATATGATTTTAGATTCAATATTTTATCGAAATAAATAATTACGATTTAATATTTAATCCGAAAGGATAATTTTAAAAGGTTAAACAAAGATCAGCCATAAAATCGAAAGAGAATTTTGAATATAAAATGTCAGGAATGACTAATGAAAGCGCTTATCTTACCTAAGCAGTCGATGGTGGTATTATGAGTACCAATACAGAAGAAACATGCTATTTTATAGTCATCGAGCGTCATCACGTGATCCCAGAGACGGATAGAAGGGAATTAAAAGGACAGTGATCGGTAAGGGAAGGGGGACATGGGGCATAAGTAGAAGCGATGGAACAACTGACACTCGTCCAGCCATTTTCAACTCGTGGAGCTCTCTCAAAGCTTCCGCAAGGGTTCTCGAAGCATCCATAGCTTTCTACCGTGTTCTCGAGGCATCTGTGGTGGGGAACTCATGACGTCATCTAGCATGATACACCACACCGGTACTAGCCGGCACTCTCTCTAGTCGAAAGGGAACGTTAAAGCGGATAGGACGGGTCGAGTCTCTTCGGGAGTGATTGTATATCTACAACTCGCTTTGCTCGTTTCCCCAAACCCCCAGTGCCTTTTCTTTGCAGGTGGATGTAAGCTAATGTAATTCCAGA
>CABFWB010004361.1:11482-35267 GCA_902151455.1 Timema bartmani
AAATTTAATTTTTTTAACTTTCTGGAATTTTCCCGTTGGCTACAGGCTAGAAGCTATTAGTTTGCCAAATTTCAAGTTTCTAACTCATACGGAAGTAGGTAAGGATTAATGTCAGTGAGTGAGTCAGCCATGTGGCTTTATAGTAGTATAATTATATAATAATCTTGTTTATAACATATCCATGCAACACTTTATTGCGTTAAAGTTTCACAAGAAAGAAGAAGCTGAAAGTATTTTTTAAATATTTAAATGTTCAACAAAATATTGAAGAGATTAGTGGTAAGGGAGTATCTTAAGTAATAATAATAATTATTATAGTATGATGATGGTGGCACTAAGAACACCGCATAAAGCAAACATAGCCCCCTCTGTGTGAGATGTAATCCACCTCGCAGAAGCTGTTTGCGGTTTGCCGCTCGTTCATGGGGCCATATCGCCTAAACCGTGATAAACTTAGTAAATATAGACTGATATTATCGACGTAGAGGCAATACGCCCGGAGACGATCATATATTAGAATCCTCTTCAAATGTGAGTGAAGCAAAATGTAATATTTGTCTCCGTTTGCCAGGAACAGAAAGGCAAATATTTTGAGTATAAACAGAGGGGTTTGACTTAAGGGGACCCCGCCCCGCTAAGTGAGAAATTGCTACGCAGACGTTCAGCTATAATGTAATATTTAATTCTACGATACATTATTTCAAATTATGGTTCACGCCAAAATAAAGTCTAAATATTTCAACAGGACTCTTTATTCCTTAACAATTTTGTAGTTTGAGATTTTGTTTTTAATTTTATCCCCACGTTTTACTACCTGTTTAGGCTATACGGCTATGGCCTACATACTATTTACGTTAATGAGCTATGGATGAGGAAGGTTGAATTTAAAAGAAGTGTACCCGCATTTGTGTGTAGTGAGAGTGAAATAGTTTTTCACCCTCACTCCACAGAAATGTGGTTCCACTTCCTTGGCGCATTAGCTTGTTTAGTTCATACGCGTATAGCTTGAACTGATAGAGAACAGGAACAAGAAAAACATAGTCAATTAGGCCTACACGCAAACGCACTTGAAAATGACGACATTTACAAAGAGAAAAAAATTTATTAATATGTTTACACACATTTTCATCCTTTTAATAGAGCTCAAATTTTGGTGTGTCTAAAAAGGTTTATTCAACTTAAAAAAAACTTAAGTTCGAATATAAAATATTAATGAACTCTTCATGTGATTTAGAAAATTCTCCAACCATTGGCGTCATTTTTTTTTTTTAGAGGGGGGTGATATAAACTCAAGGAAAAAAAAAAGTTTAAATTAAACATGCATTTTTAGCATTTAAATAATTTAAAATTTTAAAAACTATACAGCCCTTATAAACCTATGCTACTTTTAAGGAACATTGGGACTTTGATCAATACCTGGTGGTTGAATGGCTTAAGGCGTCACACTCACAACATATACCGATCTGCCGATCACGGGGAGATTGGTGTTCGAATACCCGTTGGCTGTACTGAGGATATTTTTCCCTAAATCGTTTCCCCCTCTTACTTCACGCAAATGAATGTACAATTTCGCTAAATTTTACCTTAATTTTCCTTAGTCCATTAACGTAATAAAAATGTAGGCCTAAAAACCATAAAGTTTAGCACTACCTTCTTGTGTTTCCTTTCGTTTACCTTTAAACGTACCCCATCTAACCTTTATGGACTACACTATGGTGTGGCTTAAAATTAGGGTCATAGTGTCAGCTGTCAAGGTAAGACTGCTCCTTTTTAGGGTAAATGGAGTGTTTTTTTTTAGATATTTAACATTCCCTACCCAAACCCAAGCTGTAATTTTGGCTACGCCACTGATCTCTAACCCCCTTCACTCTCACCCCTTTTTTACTCTATTCAACCCTTCCTAAATTATATTGCGACACTAATCAGCGTGCAGAAAAACAATTACCATCCCGTTAATGAGGTAGAGTGAGTTATTGCAGTTTCGTTATTTTTCTTTAGCAATTCGTACTACGACCCATTCGGGTTAAACTTTTATACACCTATTAATTACGCTAATGGTCTTAGGGATGATATTTAAAGGAAGTGTACCCGAATTTTCGTGAAGGGAAAGTGGAAAGCAATTGAAACAATGAGTCTGTAACGTGCTCAAACTCAGCCTGTTGAGGACCAATGAGGGGCTACTTGAATGAAGAAGTAGCAGCTCTGGCTTAGAAAACTGAGTTTAACGGCTGAAGGGCTTATTGTGTTGACCACATGACACCCTCTATCCACAAATGTTAGCACTATCATGGCTTGCGTTGGTAAATACTTGGTAGGTATAGCTTGATCGTGACCCCAAGTCATGGAGTATATATTTATATATACGTATGACCTGAACGGGTAGTAAGACACGCAGCTAAAAATAAAAATATATTGTGCCCAACGGGTGTTGGTATTACTGTAATTAAGTGCGTCGATCCCGGGTAGTAAGACGCAAAGAAATAATTGAAATTATCTCCACTCAAGAAACAAGCTGGAAACGTCATTTCCGTGCGCACCACGCGATCGGAAGGACTGTGTGATGACTTCTCGTGCCACGCAACCGGATCCCGGGTTCATCTCCCGCTGACCGACATGTTTATTATGAGCGAAGAGAATCACCGGTCTGAAAGACCACAAAACCGCGAATACAAATTTACGCTCCAAGCCCTGTTTAACAAACACGTGGACATAACGATGCAGAGGTGAGTGATAGAAAAATATTCTCCTAATATTTTTCGAAAAACTTTTCCCTTAGTCGTTTTGTGAAAAGTTCCCAGTAATTTATCAAAAAAATTCACCAAATTTTTTTTCCCTGAAAAGTCCGACACCTTAGATCTGTCGGTAGCATGTATATATACTGAGCTAAGGGTCCCGGATTCGATTTCTGGCATGTACAAAAAATTTGTCATTGATGAATACAAGGGTTTACCCTTTCATAGTGATGAATTAGTGGGGAGGGGGCAGGGTTTTGTGTCTGTTAGAGATTTAAGTTAGTTTATAAGCCATGCACTGATATAATCAGTCGGTTTAGAATGTGCACGTTATATACCAAAATTAAATTAAAATTTAAAAAAAAATCTGAAAAATGCGTTCTTAATTTTTTTTATCACTGCGTGTTACTTACTACCTGTTCGGATTTTACACAAATAATATGATAATTAGTCTAATGGGGTAAGAAGGAAGAAAGCGTTTTAGAGGTAATCTGCCTGAATTTTCATGGAAGGAGAATGGAAAACCATTTAGGGAAAAAACACCCTTGGTAGACCCAACTGGGATTCAAACCCTGATATCCACATCATCAGCAGGCTAGTCTAACTCTTGACTGACGCCTAAAACCATTCGGCCACTAAAGAAGGTTTCACTTAATTGTTTCCGGAATAGTTCACTTTAATTTATACGTAAAATTACACCTCAAAACTTTTTCTTGAATATGTCACCTCAATTTCTTACGGAAAAGTTTATTTACTTTTTACCAAAAATTTCCCTTAATTTATACAAAAAATTTCACCTTAAATTTTTTTCACTTAATTTCTTAAGGAAAATTTTACATATTTGAAAGTGGTTGCTTTCCTGAAAAAGAAATCTAGCTATCTAAATGGAATAGATCCATTCAAGATAACCCAAGTTTAACTTCTCCCAAAGACGCTTACACCTTAAATATTATCAAATTAGTTAGAATAAAGTAACAACGATTCCAGTTTTCTTCTCGTAACTCACGTTTCGACTACAGCACTACTAACGCCGGGTTTGCTGCAGACCAAGTGTTGATACTTCATTAAAATAATCAAAGTCTTAACTAATTATATAGCCCATTCTCCTGGGATTTAATTATCTTAACATATTACCATGGAAATGTTCATTTCTTATTTCCAGTATTTGTTTTTATTTAGCATTTTCTAGCAAATAATGCTGTCATTTCCCCTCTCCCTCCAACATAATATTTGATGGATTTATGTTAATACTAGCTGTTACCCGTCGTGGCTTCGCCCGACGAAAAGTTTAAACATTAGTATTGTAAAATTAATGTAAAATTAAAGGTTGGGAATAGTCCTATATGCTATTCCAGGACATATTCTATCTACGTACCAAGTTTCATTCGAATTCGCCCAGCAGTTTTGGCGTGATTGAGTAACAAACATACAAACACACAAACTTTCGCATATATAATATAACCTGAACGGGTAGTAAGACACGGTTTTAATAATAATAATAATATAATCACATTCATATTTACTCGTAAAATTAAAATCACAATATATCTCTTATATACGAAAAGTTTAAACATTAATATTGTAAAATTAATGTAAAATCAAAGGTTGGGAATAGTCCTATATGTTATTCCAGGACATACTCTACCTACCTACAAAGTTTCATTCGAATCTGTTCAGTAGTTTTGACGTGATTGAGCAACAAACATCCAAACACACAAACTTTCGCATTTATAATATTAGTAAGATTATGTATTATGCTCTATGACCGGTGTTTTTCAATGTTTGTCCTATGCTTATAGATGTCTATACATAAATAAATATGCGTCTCTATCAGTGTCCATATCGTTATTGAGTAAGTCTGCTATTGGGAAGTTATATCACCGTAAGAATATACTATTTTGCCGGGGAGATTTAAACTGTCCGCTATAAAGAAGAATTCGCTATTCATAGGTGTCCGTTAAGGCAAGATTCTATAGTAGGGCCTATATGAAAATTGTTTAAATAACCTTTATAATAATTGTAAAATTAAAAACAATTTTTTATTCAAATTGGACTGTAAAAAAGTTAGGTAAAACTATCCCTGTCACTAAAAAGACAACACGCGCTGCTGAGAATGCGGATGAAGGCTAATAATTAATGTAAACTTTAAAACATGACTAAAATCTATTGCATTCGTTCCATTTGAATGTTCGGACAAATGTTCCAACTCAGATTTCTCTACTTCTGCTACTATTTCTCTATTTCTCTACTACTGATGGTTGAGGATTTACGGCACAGTATAGTTGTAATATGAAGGATAAAGTATAAAGAGGAAATTGCAATTTAAAGTTGAGTTAGTGCTGCTATCTCTTAAGCAATCATGATACCTTTCTATTTAACTTTAGAATATAGCTAAAAGCAATCTCGGTCATATTTAAATTAATAAAAAAAGTATTTTCTGGGGTCCGTATGGGGTTTGAGATATAAAATTTTTGTACTGGAAAATGTTTGTAATGTGACTTTAACCCCTTTTCCCTTGTACCCTGCAATTGTCTATTATCTACATACACATTGTTTTAAAAGGGCAGAAGAGAGCCGTAGAGAAAGTATAACAAATTCTATGGTACGTTCTTCCTAACCTTCTGAATCTCAATGAGGAGAAAACTCCACCTTTATTTAATTTATCTTCGTTCTCATACTGTGACAAAACGAGGTAATTTCTTTCTCTCTCTCTTCCGCCCCCTTCCCCCTTGATAGTTGGATGTCCGACTGGTCCAGCGTATGTGATGTATTATCAGCTCAAAATAAAAAGAACCTTTATGTTAAGGCTCGGAAAGTCAAGATTTACTTTCATACGGCCAGTTATTTTTCAGCTTTCCGTTTTAACGGATGATGTGTCACAGTCTTACCTTGATGTATTACACTATGGGCCTATCCTATAAGCTATACCATTATGGAATAATTGACGGTAAGACGAATGGTACAGTCCATTTAACCTCAAAAGTAGCATTCATACCTTGACAGATTAAGCTGTACCATGATGGAATAATGCAATATAAGACTAGGGCTACACTCCGTTTATCCTTAAAGGTAGCGAGCTTACCTGGTTTGGTTCAACTATAGTTCAGCTTGTAAGATATGGCCATAATATAGTCAGTCAAGGTGAGGCCTTTGGAGCAGGGGTCACAAACTCGCGGTCCGTCGGCTGGATCTGGTTCACATGCGTGTTTTATTTCGCACGCATAGAGCTTCAATTTAAAAAAAAAAGAGTTTTTTAACATGCGCTTTATGAATCAATTGATAATATAAGCACACGAATTATAAACTAATATATTTGTCCTTAGATAATGAATTCTTCACTGTTAGAACGTTAAGTCACAATTATATAATTTATACATTTCTAGACCATGTAGGGAATAGGACCTGGGACCATAGACTAGTTAGACATACACGTTATCGACTGAGATAAACTCTTGGACAGTGTTTTTTTTAAAGGTGGGAGTGAAGTAATTGTGAGAAAAGCCCAGTATGTTTGCAGTTTTATTGCAAAACTTTTATTTCGCCTAGATAAATAAAATATTGCTCCAATAGTTTAATTTTCTTCACATGGTGATATCAACAGTTGTTGAATACCTTTTATGAGCATAGCGGCATTGGATGAGGAACTTTTTAAATAAAGAGAAAGACTTGTTATTAAATTCCAGGACACCCTAGAAAAATATTCAACAACTGTTGATATCACAAAATGAAGAAAATTAAACTCTATGCTTCCACAGAAGCAACATTTTATTTGTTTTGACAAAAAAAAATTGATATAAAACTGCAAAACCACTTCCTTTAACTCGGGGCCCCTACATTCCCACCTTAAAGTGAGTTGGTTGAGAGCCATAATTTAAAACTAGGGAGATTTCACATGCAGATCTGGGTTATTAGAGTTAAGGTTAAAGTAAAATATTTCTTTAAGAAAAGAAATGAAATAGGTAGGGCCGTTTATTTCAAGAAAAATGGGAGAGTGCACTTTTTTTTTCATAAAAGTAAAGAATATTTATACGTGTTTAGTATTCAAACAATGTGTTTTTACGAAAAGAGAATATAGCTCGAGACGCCATTATGAAAACAAACATAGCAGGTAGGAATTATGACAGATATACAGAAAACATGGAATGGCCAAGATTGCATGTGAAGAGGACTACATGATAAAACACTGAGATGCTTTGTAGACGTTTAAAAATCACGGATTATTTAAGAAGTTGTTTAGCATTTTCTAAATACGGGTTTCAACAAAATGTAGGCAGACACTATCAGATGGTATCTGATCAGTTAAAAAGTTATAATTTTGAATTTAAATTGAAATCATTTTACGCAAAAATGTGTGCTTCTAAGATTAAAGAAAAAGGTCAGAAACCTCTATCGAAAAAACTCATGTTTTGTGAAGGTCACTACAGAACTTTTAAGATAATGTGGGATTGTTTTATAGGGTATAATGTAAGTTTTCAAACACTTTTTAAAAACATTTTAAACTTAAAATTTGATATTCTCTAAATTTAAAAATGACACCTGGACGTGGGAATCAAACCTTTTTCCAGGTGTCATTTTTCAATTTAGAAAATATGATATTTAACTGCAGCTATAACCGTAATTAGCTAATATAATAGCTTGGTTATTAAATTCAGCATAAAAATTTTTTTTTTTATTTGATAAGAACTTTCAACCTAAATTTTGATAAAAATAATATTTAAAAAATATTAAAGCACTTTATGGGTAATCCGGGATTTCAAAATGTATGCAACCTTTCTTATTACTTTCCCATTTGGCACAATTAAGATAAACATTTTTGAAGTTTTTATAGCAAGACAATTTTTTGGTCAAAACAAATCAAATAATTCTTCATTAGAAACGAAGAGTTTAATTTTCTTCACACGGTGATTTCAACAGTTATTAGATATCTGTTTAGGGTGTCCTGGAATTTAATGACAACTCTTTCTCTTCATTTAAAAAGTTTATCATCTAATGCTGCTATGCTCATGACAGATATTCTATAACTATTTATATCACCTTATGAGGAAAATTTAACCCTATGTTTCTACTAGAGAAATATTTGATCCGTTCTGCCGAAAAAAAAAGTTTGCTATAAAAACTAAAAAAACACTGACCTTAACTCACGTCCCCATGCGTTCCACCTTAATAAAAAACTAAATGAACTGAAATTAATTGTTGGTATTATTTTTTGAGTCAATTTTATAAATTAATTTGTAGCTCCAATATTATAGATATTATTCACTTCGTTTGTCACGTGGACCAAATTTCACTTCATACTGTCTGGTTTAATGGTGACAAGGGGGTAGAAGTTCGAATCTTGGGCTGCCTATATTGAGGGTGATTTTTATTTTTAAAATAAATGGTTTCCCACTCGTCTTACACGCAAAATCAAGTGTATAGTCATCTAAATTCTACCTTCCTCACTCTCAGCCATTAGTGTAAATATTCGGAAAACCCATATTTTTATATTTAACACTGTTAGTTGTAAATTTAATTCAATAAATTTAATCTAACATATTATAACAAATAAAAATTAACTAGTTTGCTATAGTAAAACCTTAGAGTGTAAGTTAAGATAGTAATACAATCTGGAAATATATACTATAGCTCGATCAGTGAGCTGTTAACATCCCTCCTGATTTCAAGGACTGTAAAACTCAGACTATGAGGCGTGGAGGAGCTTATATAATGATGAGGTGCATACCCCGAACTCATCCCAAGAAATTGTTAGGGTAAGCAAATCTCGCAAATTACCTTGGGTAGGATACGAAGTGCAAATAGAATAAATTAGAACCGTGTTCAGGCTACTGGCTGGCAAATCCAATGGGAAGAGACCTATGGGAAAATATAGATGTAGATGTGAAGATAACATTAGAATGGACCTGAATAAAATAGAGCGTAATGAGGTGGACTTATTAGAACTAGCTAAAGATGGGGATATGGTGTAATGAGGTGGACTGGATAGAACTAGCACAAGATAGGTATAGTGTATACTGAGGTGGATTAGATGAAACTAGCACAGGATATGTATAGGTTGTAGTGAGGTTGACTGGATAGAGCTAGCTCAAGTTAAGGATCGGTGGCATATTTTTGTAAGTTTGGTAATTAACTTTTGAGGTCCTAATTACATGGAGTAGCTAAGTATTTACAATATCTATCAAAAGTGACATCTAAAGATCACATCATTCTAAGTATAAATACATAAAAAATTGTTTAAATAACTTTATATCTTTCCCAAGATTTTCTCCTTATCACTGTCTGTACATTCACTTTCTGACCCCTATGCACATTAGTTTGTATCTTCTGTTCATCCAATGGTGATCCGACTCAATGTGTGTGTCCTTCTAGCTTGGGAATTAATTATGTATTATTTGTGAAGGCACCTGTGAATTTCCAGCAACCATATTTTTTTAACGTTCACGTTGACTCTCGTTTAATAGTTTGAACTGTTAAATTGACCACAACCATGAAGCAAATTAGAAATGTGGTAGCTTGATTAACTTAACAACTTAATGCTAGCAAGTCAAATTATTATGCAGGGTAGATTCACATCTAACATGGAATAAAAATGAAGTGAAATTTAATTGCGTATTAAATTTTTTATCACAACATTGATTTAATTTGCCTTTTAAAATTCGTTCAATTAATTCTATTAAGACCAGGCTCAGCCAAAATTATCGTTTTAAGGTGTACAACCCCTTATCTCAGTCGGTGGCCTGCCTAGTAGGCTAAGGGTCTGGGGTCTCAATTTCCGGCATGGTCAAAAAGTTATCATCGATAAAAATATGGATTTACCTTTACAGATTGATAAATAGATGGCTAGGAACGGGATGTTCTGTCTGTCCTAGTCTTAAGATAGATTATAAGGAATATGAAGCTATGACAGGCCTAGGTAGCAAGGTGGTAGTGGAAAATATATGGCTTGACTAATAAACTGACCCAGGCCATAGGCTGGAAACAATAATAGATGTAAAATCATTGTAAAGTGTGGTATTAATGAAGCGCCTTAAAGCAAGGTACAATTTACATGTTATATTCTAAACATAACCAGGCTCAGCCAAAATTATCGTTTTAAGGTGTACAACCCCTTATCTCAGTCGGTGGCCTGCCTAGTAGGCTAAGGGTCCGGGGTCTCAATTTCCGGCATGGTCGAAAAGTTATCATTGATAAAAATATGGATTTACCTTTACAGATTGATAAATAGATGGCTAGGAACGGGATGTTCTGTCTATCCTAGTCTTAAGATAGATTATAAGGAATATGAAGCTATGACAGGCCTAGGTAGCAAGGTGGTAGTGGAAAATATATAGCTTGACTAATAAACTGACCCAGGCCATAAGCTGGAAACAATAATAGATGTAAAATCATTGTAAAGTGTGGTATTAATGAAGTGCCTTAAAGCAAGGTACAATTGACATGTTATATTCTAAACATTAATGTTATTTAATGTTATCGAAATAAAAATAAAATAAAATAATTTTATATATTATTTACTTAACTATTAATTTTTTTCTTTAATTATTATTTAATAGAATACAGTTTACCTATGCAATTTTCTTCTAGTTTCTCTTGCACCTAAGTATCTAGTTATTTCCTTCCACAGCTTGTATATCACATGTGTCTTGGAATAATACTTCCATGTGTAATCATACATTTCTGGATATCTTTCAACGATACAACTAACAAATGCACTGTTAACACTTTAGTTGTTAAAATAACGGATCATGTAACGTGAAAATAAAAAAAAATTGATTGGGAACCCCTTTATTGCGTGCAGTTGAGTGAAATCGTAGGATTCTTGCAGAGATAACTATAAAATGATTAATTTAAGAAAAATGTGTTTAAGACCTTTTTTTTATAGAACATTTTATCTTGAATAATATATATTATAATTATTTTTACGATAAAACTTACGGTTCACGAGATAATCTAGAAAAACCTTATTTCGCCGCCATATTTCCAAGATGGCGCCAAATGCAGACCTCGTAGGAGGGGGAAAAACTTAGTCCGTTCATTACAGATCTAATATAGAGCGATTAAAACACTTTGCAGATTTTCAAGAATTATTTCCGTATTGGGACATATTTTACTCCCTGACGCTTGGCCTATATGCTCATGACAGATATTCAATAACAGCTGTTAATATCACAAAGTGAAGAAAATTAAACTCTTTGTTTTTACTGGAACAATATATTATTTATTTTGACTTTTTCTCGCGTCCCTTATCTGGTTGATAAGTTAAAAGAGCGTCTTATGACTGACAGATAAAAGTATTTATCTATTACATTTTTATCGGGAAGTTTAAGTCAAAATAAATAATATATTGTTCCAGTAAAAACAAAGAGTTTAATTTTATTCACTTTGTAATATTAACAGCTGTTATTGAATATCTGTCCTGAGCATATAGGCCAAGCATCAGGGAGTAATATATGCCTCAATTCAGAAATAATTCTTGGAAATCTGCAAAGTATTTGCGTGTTTAGTAGGCACTCTATATAAAGCTAGAGCATTTAATTCACAATTTTATAAAAAAAAAACTCACAAGATAATTTGTAGAGTTAAAGTTATATAAGAACAAATTATTTGAAGGTGAGTACAATAAATCAAATTTTGTAAACGTTGTACCAAACTATTGCCCCCATTTTGGCAGACACCAAAATTAGTACTTGCAAAACAATCTGGATTCTGTACCCACGTGACGCCATGTGTTTACTCGCACTCGTTTAGCCGTCATTATTTAACAAATGTTGAGCTTTGTCACCACTCGCTAGGTTGTAGCGGTAGCATTAGGTTATACGCGTGCGCGCACCAATAAAAACAGTACCAACCTTGAGTTTCCTGCATAAAAGTATATTTATCCTACTGATAGCTATCCGGCAGATAGATTCAGTTCATAATACGCGTAAAATATTAAAGTGGCTGATAACCTTTATCGGGCTGCTAACTTTATCCTCCCGATAGAAATATTTATCCGATATTCATAGGACCGGTCCTTAATCAATAATGAGATTTTTCTAGTACGTTTTGCGTTAGTACGTTTTTTTAGTACGTTTTAGATGGGTCATTTAAGTACGCTGATGCAATAGGGATTGGGATGATATAATTTATAATAAATGTACCCATGTTCTAGGGGAGTTTAATTGGGAGATAATATAGATATAAGCACACCCCTGTACACTCCATCACCAGTAAATATAACTATATTATCCTAAAGCTTGATCTCGGTGCTCACCGAGGTGTTTCTCTTACGCTTTACCAATATTTTATTTGTTTACAGAATTGATTGTGCTACTGAATGTGTTCCTTATAAGCTGAAGTCCAACTCCATAGCTCAATTGGTCGATCGTCTGTCTACTGAGATATGTTTCTCGAGATAGATTCCTGGCATGGCAAAAAAAATATATATATTCGTTAAAGGTGGATTCACCCTTTTCAGTGATAAATTAACGGATGGGGAACAGCGTGTTGTGTCTGTTCTAGAATTAAATTAGTTGTATATAGAACGTGTGCCAATATAATCAGTTTGTTTGGAAAGTGCACGTTAAATATACTATTTAAATATTGTAACTAAAAAATTATTTTCTCTATTCTGATGGACACTGAAGAGATACCCTTCAAAGGGTTGATATTTGTAAAGGCAAGCAAGGCAGTTTATCTTGGATGATAAAAGGTAAGAGGGTTAGGTGGGGGGTGGAAGAGGGGATAGACAATAGGAAGAGGAAAGGTCGTCTAAAGGAAACTTGTTAAGTGCCCTTCGCTAATAAGGTTAGCATCAGCCAAGCTGCGATCGGAGCGAGATGGAGGGGTAAGGGAAGAAGTAGCAAGTGACTCAAGTTTTGTGAATCCCACCGCTGCCACCAGTTATATTTTCATACCCTTTAAAATAACCGTTCCATCCCCCGTCCCTTGTTGGTTGTGAGGCGAAATGGGGTCGGGGAGGAAAATGGAAGCTACGAAGACTGGGACAGAGAATGGACAGACATATTCCCACGCAAACCTTTATGGAGCAAGAGACTTGAAACTCGATGACTACCCCAACGATATTTTTGAGTCTTTTAATGATATTTTTTAATTCCAAACAAGGTTTTTAATTACTTAATATAAAGAAGAAAAGGAATGAGGAAAGCTAATTCATAAGAATCATTTACTTCCAATAGAGAGAAACAAAAAGAGAGGGAGTCGTAAGAAATACATTTCCTATTGTCCATTCTGACTCACGAACATTTATTAATAATTTACATAGGGGACATTTAGTGTGAGACCTTTAGGTCATAATGGCGCCAGTGCCACCTAACTGGGCAATATCCTTACACTGCGGTTTATTTTCCACCATATTACTACTCATTCGGTTTATACGAATAACGAACTAATAACGTTCACGTGTTAAGGATAAAGGTTTGATTTATAGAAAATGTTAAACTATTTGCGTTGAGGTAGAGTGTAAAACCATTTATTAAAAACCACCCTCAGTAAATCTGACCGGGGTTCGAGCCCCGATCTCCCCTTCTTCGGTAGTCTAGCCTATTGTGAAAGTGACTTCTTATACCAATCGACCACCGAAGTGGTTCAGAATTTCTTACAAGAATGGCAATTCTGAAGTTTCAAATTAACTAAAAAATGTCATCTATTAGCATAGGATTTCCTGTTGTGGGCCTTTTTAAAATGTATTTTTTGAAGACATTTAGATTGATCTTTCCAAAGATTTTCTTTGGTCTCAGAACTACAAGCACTCGCTAGAAAATTCCGTGAAAATTAACTAATTTCCCTTTAAAAAGTATATTTTTTAAATTTGTGTATTAAACTTAAAATGCAATGTTTTTTAAATCATATAAAGGACATGACCAGCAAGGTTGACACCTTAAGTGTATCATACAAAAAATACATGATGGTATAATAATATTCAAACATCCATGTCTGCAGTTGAGGAATACACTGGTTAACAAAGTATAGCAAATTATTATATTAATTCAAATACGTATGGCCTCTTAAATTATTAAAAAAAATTGTGATGTGAGCCAGATAGCTATCACAATCAATAAAATAAATAGCATAAGCTTCAGCCGACAAACCCAACATTATTTTCTATTTAAATCCTTAATTTACAAAATAATATGAATACTTCTCACTGATTTTACTAAAACTCTATCCATAACCTTAAATGTGACATAGTTTCGTCACCATAATGAAGAAGGTTATCTGACATCTCAAAATGAACCGACAAGTACATTCATGTATCTAGTAAGCATTCCCCATGGGCTTTGAATCAGTCCATTTTAACATGTGGTGTAAATTTTTTCAGATGAAATACAGACGTAAAATTTGGCTTCTTAAATTGTTTAGATATAAATTTTCTAAAAAGCATGTATATGGCTAACAGACTATACCTACTTTTTGATACTCTGCTGAAAAGATTAACGCAAGTAAATATTTCTATAATATATTAACTAGCGTTTATATATATATATATAAGCGCCGCTTCCTACTTCTAGTTCGGGCTTTACGTCAACGTAGGTACTGTTTACACTAATGGTTCCAGGATGAATAAGGTTAAATATGAAGGAAGTGTTCCACATTCACGTGGAGGTAGATTGAAAAAAAATACATTTTGGAAAGACCGCCATCAGTACACATAATAGGGATTTGAAACCAAATATCTCCGTCACGGACAGGTTGGTATTTTGCGTCAGTGATGACTTAGACCATGTTTCTTTTAAACCACGTCTCACTACTATTATTGACAACGATATTATCAAGATTAGAAAAAAATTCTTGATTTATTTAAAAATCATAGTTATACATATATCAATGTTTTAGGATCAATATATCAATAAATCAATTTATTGATGTATTTTACACATAAGTCTACGATCTACACAACTATTTATACAACAAACCACTTAACAGACACTCATTTTGAAACAAATTTAAATTTTTTTTTAGTATTCAAATTAATAAAACAGTTGTCAGTAAACTGCCCATGACAAAATTTTCCACTCAAAAACACGTTAATTTGTAACCAACTCGTTAAGGCCATTTTAAAAATATTTACAGTTTTTGAAAAATCAATCACCACCAAGATACCGATTTGGAAACAAATTATTATAGCCACTTGTAAACTATTGTAAGTTTTTGAGAAATAATTCATCACTAAGCTACCCTTCAACGAATATTTGCCCAAAAACCAATTATTTGTCATTTCAAACTAATTCTAGAAGCGCATTTTTAAACAAAATCATTTTAGCCATTTTTGAAAAATTTGTAATTCAAAAAAATTACTCATCAGTAAACTACTCTTAATTGCAAGAGTAGGGTGAAATAAAAGTGTTGTGGTTTATCCCTATGAAATCAAAATATCAAGGGTGAACCAAATCCATCAAACCGTTTTGGATCCGTGGCCAGGGACAGACAAGACAGAGATACAGAATTGTAAAATAAAATTTTTGTGTTCATGTTCACATAAAACGTAAAAAATTGACATAATCTCAAACTAATTTTTTTCACAATCACAGTACTTTCTCTTGACATAAGAAAGCAAAAATATATTTTATATAAATTACTATATTAATACTATATTTTTATGACTGGTGTTGTCAATGAAATTATAAACATAATTTGGTAGGTCATTTGTAATAAGGAAAAAGGTAAGTATTTTAACTAATTAATTCAACTCATAATAAGGCTTATAATATTTCATTTTTGTATTATAATAAACACTTTTTATACTTTTTTTATCAAGAACTAACTTAAAAATGTTAGTTAACGTCAAAACCGCCTCGGTCACAGACAACCTGTCTGTGGCCTATGTGGCGTAGTTTCGTGCTGAGCTAGACTGCCGAGGGGGGGGGTCGAGGTTTGAATCTCAGTCAGGTTAACTGGGGAGAGTGTTTCCTAAATGATTTTTCACTCTCCCTCCACGCAAATGCATGTTCACTTCCTCTAAATTTAACCTTCACAATTCATAACCCATTAGCGAAATTGTGCGTATAACCCAAACGGGTAGTAAGACGCGGTGCTAATAATAATAATTAGCGTAATTAGTACTTAAGTGTATAATCCGAACGGGTAGTAAGACGTGGTACTAAAAATAAAAGTTAACGTCAAGAAGTAGAAACAATATAAAAGTTAACATGGAACATAAATTTTTCTATTATGTTGTTTTAAATGGCAATTGTTTCAAGTTTGTACTTTTTTATTGTTACTTTTTACTATCTCGTAAACGTTTGGCGTTTTATTTATATTTTCTAGACATTCTACTAAATCTTATTGTTTTATTTAGCTATTATTTTCTTATAATGTAAAAGTAATAAAGAAAACATTTAACTCGTCAAACCATGCAGTCAGCTTAAAAATTGAGAATATTTAGTAAAATTGCTGAATTCACTATAGAATGTGCAGAAGTATGATTGTAAATAAATAATTTATTTTTATATTTTTTGAAGTATAAAAACATATAATCCCCTATTTTATATTTATCTTTCATTATATTTAGTACACATTATTATTATTATTATTATTATTATTATTATTGTTATTATTTAGCACCACGTCTTACTACCCATTCGGGCTATACGCTTAGTACACAGTATCAACCATAGGAAAGCGCACATGAGGTTCCTAAGTAGGCCAACGCTCCTTATAAGTCTTCAAAGAAGGACCTAGATGCCTCTAACGGTTTGTGGGAAGTTCCCCCAAAATACAAAATAAATCTGCACATCCTGAATCTAGCAGTACAAATACATGGAATTGTAGTTTTATGAAGCGTAGACTCCCTCATGTTATTATCGTTACTACAGTCTTACTAGTAGTTCTGTGAACAGTAAACCTCGCTCCCTCCATGTTCTTATCGTTACTAGAGTGTTACTAGTAGTTCTGTGAGCAGTAGACCTCGCTCCCTCCATGTTATTATCGTTACTAGAGTGTTACTAGTAGTTCTGTGAACAGTAGACCTCACTCCATGTTATTATCGTTACTACAGTCTTACTAGTAGTTCTGTGAACAGTAGACCTCCCTCCATGTTATTATCGTTACTACAGTCTTACTAGTAGTTCTGTGAACAGTAGACCTCCCTCCCTCCATCTCTCTCCCTCTTTCCCCTGTGCCCTTTATATGTAATAATCTCGCTAGTATTTTAAGGATGAGTAAGGTTTGGTTAAGATAAAGTGTAGCCATATTTGCGTGGAAGAAGAGTGTAAAACCATTTAGGTAAAACCATCCTCAGTACACCCCATCAGGATTCGAACCCATATATCCCTGTAATAGGCAGTCCAGTCTATTGCAAGAACGACGCCTTAGACCATGCCACCACCAATGCAGGTCCTTTGGCTTATTATTTACTTATTTTCTTAGCACGCACTTTCCGAACCAACTGATTATATAAGCACACAAGAATTTCAATGAGCAAGAGTGAAAGGGCCTACCAATTTCACCTGGAATAGTATATTCTCACATCTTCTAGGGTTCATTTACATGCCTCAATTGATATGGGAACGACGGCTTTACTTCCCCTGTGAAAAAAGTTGTGCGACGGATTCTTACCGCTCAAGAAAGATACATTGATCCAGGATGGGTCTGAACCCACGAACATTGGGTCCTGATTCTGGCTTATTAATATTTTGAGTTCATTCGAAGGTGAAAGTGGGTATGATATTATTTTTGCTCTTCTTCCTTCCTTAAACTCAAACTCCGCAAACACTTATAGCAGCAATACACTGGTTACCATTATGAGAGATTCTCAAACGTTAATAATTTATACTATGGCGGGTCTAGATATTTACTCAACAAAATGTACCCAGGTCTAGTTTCATGGCTCTGTTTCAATATTCGACTTGATACACGGCCTCATTGATTAAGCGTAATCCACTACTGGGTTCCTGAGTAATTAGTAGTTTTATTTGAATCGACGAGCTAAATTTTTTTTGCTGAAAAATAGCAATTTCACGTCAATTTTAATGGAGGAAGGGGAATTGTAATGTTTCTGATTTGTAGATAAAGTGGGAATGGCAGCTACCAATTTCCCTCATCGATGAGTTTTTTACGTTTAAATGGTTATCACAAATCTACTGTGGTTTGGATTTTTCGAAGGAATTAAAGGGATACGACTACTCAACTAAATAAAAATCAATTAAGTACAGTGAACGAGTTGGGGTTTTTTTTTTACTGTAAAGTTGGTTTAAATCAACCTCGTATGTAGCCAATTTAGTTTATTGAGCACTTTAATTACTTTAAAGCACTCTTCGGTGGCCGCGTGGTCTAAGGCGTACCTATCGCAATATACTAGACTGGCAATGGTGGGGAGATCGAGGTTCAAATCTCGGTCGAGTGTACTGAAAGTGGTTTTCCAAAATGATCCACTTTCCCTCCATGCAAATGCAGGTACACTTCCTCTGAATATATCCTTTCTAATCCTTAAAATTATTAGCTTAATTAGTACATAAGCGTAATAACCTGAACGGGTAGTATGACGCGGTGCTAAAAAACCAAAATATTTAAACCGAAAAATAAAAGTTTTCTCATTAGCAACGCATTTTACTCTACACTTGGGCTAAACAATTATGTAAAAATCACGCTAATATGTTAGGGATGAGGAGGGCTAAGTTTAGATAAAGGGAACACTCATTTTTGTGGCAAAGAAGCGGAAAAACATTTAGGAAAAAACAAAAACCTAATTTTATCAGACCAGAATTTGAAAACTCGATCTCCCCTTCATCGACAGGCCAGTCTATTGAGAGAGTAACGCCTGATACCATTCGACCACTGAGACGGTTATTTAAGAAAAGAATATGGTTATAGTACTACATATGCTTGTACAATCATTGTAAATAAACAACCAAGCCTGGGAGTTAAGAGGTAATCTATGGACTGTGGGTTATGGATATAATCCCATCGAGTATCATTCGTAAATATGAAAAAATAACGCCCGAACACGGGAATCCAGGCTGGGACCCTTGGCTAAACGTACCCATTCCCTACCACAGATATATCCAGTGTCCGTCTTTTGCTGAGGTTCATTTCCTGACCCTGTGACCTTGAATTAACCAGAGCAAAGGACCTACCCTGGATAGCTCGGTGGTAAAGCAGGGGCATGATTACTTTGGATTCACACGTTCGCTGAAAAAACAAGCGCAGAACAGAAACATGGTCAAATGATGAGCTATAATCCAATCACAAGATTTCCGCCTCATCGGGTGAGCTGCTCTGCTTAAGCTTAACTTATTTCTACTTTGTCTGCTCTGCCTGAGATCTTCAGCACGGGAGAACCAATCAAATCTCAAACTCAATCATCTCAAATCAGTGCGCATGTACACATGACAGCGCGTGCGCTGTATAGCTAATAGCGAGCAGACAGCTTCGTTCGCCGTTAGGAGATTTGAAATAACTCGTTAATGTAAAACGTGCGTATCAATGTATTGGATTGTGTCATGACACAGCATTATAATTTGTAAACATCCATCGAGACAATGATCTAAAATATATTATGTTTATCCACTAGAAAATACAATATATTGATACTCAACTGTTTTAAATTTGCTTTGCAATGCATAATAATGGGTCAACATACAGCTTGTGAATCGCTGCGCTACTCAAGCAGATTTTGCTTTCTATTCTCGGTGAACGTGGGAATCAACCTTTAGCCAAGAGTTCTGGCCTCTATTCTCGTGTTCAGGTGCTATATTTTCACATTTACTAATATGATACCCAATGGTACTACATCCGAAACCAATCACATCTAACTCCCAAGTTTCGCTGTTAGTTTACAATTAATTGTACAAGCACGTAATGAGGATGGAGTAGGAAAGGATGCCAAAGAGAATTGAGGAGATGAAGTATGTAGGGAAAAGACCGCAAGGGAGGTCAAGAAAGAAATGGGAGGAGTAGATAACAGAAAATGTGCAACCGAGAGATGAATGTAGGCAATTAATGGAGGAAGAATGGTGGAAGGAAAGAGGAACCGACCTGGCCATAGGATGGAAACAGTTGTTGATGATTTTAATTATGATGATGATGATGATGTACAAGAACCCGATTCAGTGGCCAAATGGGCAAAGGCGTCACTATCGTGTCGTCATTTGTCTCCCTTGCTCAGGTTAATTTGGGGTCATGGGTTCATGGACGAACCCTGGATAGCTCAGTGTTAAGAGAGTTGGAGCGCTAAGCCTAGGATCCCGTGTTTAATTCCCGTGTCTACATATAATTTTTTCAAATTTACGAAACTAAAATTAATGACAAAAATGGTACAAGAATAGAAACATATATACTTAAAAAATTTAAATTTAAATTTAAAGACACAATTAAAAACTTAATAAAGGATTTTTTTTAAAGTCAAAAAATATAAATGTTTCATTGAGAGTAAAACATTTTTGAGTAATTATTTCGTGACCATTGGGGAACAATTACAATCGACGTATGAATGCATTAAATTTGATCAAATGACTTTTTGTACTGTTGAATAGGTATATTTAGCCGATGATCTAACCATAATAAGATGAAAATTGGAATCAGTTCAAGGATACGGGGACATTTAATCCAAAATTAGGGAAATGTTTCTGTTTTATATCATAGCCCCTGTGTGTGTTTCAAATAAAATGAAAACATAGTAAATAAGCATTTTGAGTGGATGTATACTAGCAGCAAAATATGAGGGGAAAGAGTTGTTACTGGAAGGGAGGGGGTGAGGTAGTTAGTAGCTCTACCGAGGGGAGCATTCATGTTGATCAATAGCGAGAGGTTCACCTCAAAGAGACGTGTCTCTCTATTCAGCCTTGTTTGTGTCTAGGAAAAAAGAAAAAAAAACTACACTTTAATAATTGCACGACTTGGCTACATCATTCATAGTCCAGTTTTGTGAAAGATTAGCCAGTAATAATGTACCGTTGTCCAGGGGACGTCCGAATATACTGATCGTATATCCTTTCCGTGGAGGCTCTTTACATGTCCTGAGGAGATGAGGTGATGGTGATAGTGATCAGCGGGAGGCTCTCACCCAGATTCCCTCTTCCCCGATATAGTATCCCCGCACGGAACAATAGAAACCCAAATCGGTGCACACGGATTGTGGAGCAACTCATCCGAGCTTGGTAATACCCTTATACGAACTGCAGAGTAAAAATTAAATTCATAATGACTTTGTTCAAAATGGAAAAATTGAGGTTAGGTTTGGCTAGGTTTGGAGTTAGGTGTTGAATGGGATTACAGGTTGTTCCGGAATGCATATGTACCGGCTGACAGGTATACTTTATTCCGTAATTAGAGTGCGCCCTAATTCAATGCCTGCTGACAGGTATACTTTATCCCGCAATTCAAGTGCGCCCTAATTCAATGCCTGCTGACAAGTACACTTTATCCCATAGTTCAAGTGCGCCCTAATTCAATGCCTGCTGACAGGTATACTTTATCCCGCAATTCAAGTGTGCCCTAATTCAATGCCTGCTGACAGGTATAGCCTACTTTATCCCGCAATTCAAGTGTGCCCTAATTCAATGCCTGCTGACAGATATACTTTATCCTGCAATCCAAGTTAACCCAATTAAATTCCCCATAATAATTAAAATATGTTTTGTTGCCAAGTTTCAGTTACCCTCGTGAAATGCGACAACCTGCCCTTACAGTTGAGTCAACATCATTGTGTGACCAATTGGTCAGTACATTATGCTACCTGCTCCGGTGCTCCCTTTCATGGAACATTAGAGCATGCCATATGCATCTTGCATCCCCTGAAACGTTCAGTGTGCAGCGACGACTCGCGTGAAATAATTCTGTGCCGTGAACAAAAAAAGATTGAGAACAATTGGGTTAAGACATTAAAATCACAGCGATAAACTAGGCTGCTGATCACGGACAGATCATGATTCGAATCTTAGTCATGTATAATGAAAGTTTTTTTTCCCTATATGAGCTAACAGTCTCCTGCCACGCAAATATAGGTACATTTTCCATAGATTCTTTCTTGATTATTCCTATTCTGATAGTGAATATATTCTATAAAACCCAAACGGGCAGTAAGATTTCCAGCACGTGTTGATATCAGTCCGAACTATACATATTATGTATTTTAATCATGCTGATAAGGAAAGAATAATGAAATTATAATTTAAAAATGTACCCACATTTGTTTGAATGGAAAGCTGGAAATAATAAATGAATAAACACCTAGATCATACATTCAGAATTATAACCTTGATCTCCCAGTCATAGGTAAAGCAGAGTGGATGAGCCTGACATTTAATCTGCGTGTCCACCGATGTAGGATAGACCTTTTAAAAGTATATTCTAAGGAATACCTGTATCCATTATAAAGGACTTAAAGTAAATAAACAAGATAATTGTGATGGATAAAAGATTGTTATCAATTTTATGGAGAGAAAATGAGAAACACACATGATGATTAAATATAATCACTACTCGCTTCGGTGGCTGCATGGTCCAAGGCGCTATTGTTACAGTAGACTAGATTGCCGATGATAGAGATATCAAGGTTAGAATCTCGGTTGGGTGTACTGAGGGTAGTTTTATAAAATAGTTTTCCACTCTTTCTCCACGCAAAATCGAGCACACTTCTTTTAAATACAACGTTTCTAATCCCTATCTGATTAGCGTAATTAGTACATGAGCGTAACACCTGAACGGTTAGTAAGAAATTTTGCAATAAAATAGTTAATAATTTTTCTTCAATAACATAAGTCAGAAATGTACTATTTTCTTGTAGGTCCTCACCCTTTTGTTTCAAATATTTATTTTTAAAATTATGATTCAACTTTACATCGGAATCTGACAAATTTCAGGTACTGCATTTAAGAAGTACATAAAATCTCCATGTTTACAACTTCCTATATATGTAATATAGTACTATAATAGTTTACACTTAAAGGATGATGATTAAACAATCTAACGATCCAAGCAATGTTATTTCCCTAACCATTTCATCTCGCAATCACCCTACCATTACACATTAGCGTAAGTGTTTACAACCCGAACGGGTAGTAAGCCACGGTGCTAATAATAATAATAACAATAATAATAATAATAATAATTATTATTATTATTATTTAATATTGCAATAAATTGCTCTAATATGGATACAATCTAACACAGTGTTCTAAAGCAGGAATGATGAATTTTTATAAATACGCGGCTTTTTACTAAAGTAAAAGTTATAATAAAACCAAGCCTAAGATTTAATATGTAACATAGGGGTATATGGGGTAGTGACTTTTTTTAATAGTACAAAACTCTAGTGTTGTCTTGAAATTATCTTCTATACGAGGTATGCTTTATGTCCTCGTAAAAAAACATAATAATGAAATACTGCTTTGTAAATTCTGGCACTTTTGTGTGTGTGTTTTATGATATTTTACGACAAAAGTTTATCAGACTCTTTAACTGAGTGGATAAAATTCTTTTGCTCTAGAAGTCGCAAAAGTGGGCTGAGATTTCGCCACTTAAGGAGGTTTATTACCATTTTTTTAGATAGTTAATATTTTAAGACTCGTGCTTTCAACACCAATCTCATTATTAGAGCTGGAATTTTAAAGGAAGTGATATTTAATATTTTCATTAAAATTTTCATTTTAATGCTAAAGGGGTTAGAAAATGTTTCTATCCACCATGCTTTTTAAAAATATGATACGGAGCACCGCACAGACGTTCTCTCCCTTTCCTGTTAAAATAACTAAAAACTTGTAAAATTTGTGAAAAAGCATCAGATTCCACCAAAGAGCATACATAAATCAAATAGCGTACATTGTTACAAAACAATTAAGAAAATAGAAACATCTGTGTCCGAAAAATATTATAACAATAAATTATTTCATGATGACCTGGCGGTCTAGGGGTAAGGTGTCGGACCTCTGTGCTGGGAGTCTGGGGTTCAATCCTCGGTCCCAGCACAGATTGATCTGATTGCCAAACCCTTCCTTCACCTCTGACAAGACGTGTATTAATCACAACTTGTGAATGTGTGGAATGCCATGCCTCCACCGTGGTTCGGATCCCACGTTAAACTGTAGGTCCTCCATTTCATCTCACAATCACCCTACCAT